>JAODKE010000028.1:17947583-17963535 GCA_026779605.1 Mormyrus hasselquistii | reverse complement strand
AAGATCAGACTCAGAGAACACCGTCTATAACAGCATTTCCCAATCCGGTCCACAGACAGTCCATGTTTTTGCTCCCTTCCAGCTCCCTAGTCTGGGAGGGGGTACTGAAGTGGACCCATGACCAGAATATCACTGCTTCAATTACTGGGGAGGGGGTCAGGCAGTTCAGCCTTAAAATAATTTTGGTTTATAACGTTTACCTTAGACAGGGCACGTTGTCCCGGACTGCGTCAGAGGGGCTGCTGCTGGCCGAGGTCTGGGACTCGGGCGTGTTAGCTGGGGGACTGGAGGTTACATTCGGAGTGGGGAGGGCTGCCACTGGCTCCCCCCCTGCTTCCGGAAACTCTGTTTCATTCGGCTCGTATACCAACTTCACCTCCAGGAGCTGGAGGGAGAGAGGAGGTGTCACCGATGAAACAACACGCAGAAACAGAAGCTGCTCTCACCACTGCCCACTGGACACCAACTGCAATTTTATCAGCAAACATAGCGGTAACTCTTAAAGAGCAACTCTAAATATATCATGGCTTTAACACCAAAGTGGTGAGGATCTGGTGTCTAACACCAGCTTGGTGTCAACAGCTTTAGTGCTCATACCCAAGACAAAGCCTCCACTGCAGTTATGTGTTATGCGATTCCGACCAACGATAATGACAACCAAGTGACGACGATGCTATATGTCATCCCTAATTTTTCCATGACCTCCCCATCAATCCATTGTAACACTCTACGCCAGGGGTCTCCAACTTCTGGAGAGCTACTAACCAGTAAATGTTCTATCCTACCCGGCTTCTGATGAGCCACACTAGTTCTCAGGCAAATACCAGGAGCAGGTGTGGCTCATTAGAAGGCAGGTAGGATAGAAAACCTACTGGATAGTAGCTCTCCAGGACCGGAGTTGGAGACCCCTGTTCTACACTCTATATCTGGCATCAGCAGTACAGCCTGCAGTACGCCGTCAGGCAGAAATTAGAACTTAGGATTCAGAAATTAAAATGTAGAACTCAGATCACAGAATTTAGGATTCAGATATTTCAGATTCACATCATAGAATTTAAAATTTGAATCTAGAATTTAGGATTCAGAACCTAGAATACAAGTTGTAGAATTTAGAAGTAAAAAAAACTAATTCAAAATTCATAATGCAAAAGTTGCATGATGGCCTAAGGGTAGTCAACTTTAATATTACACTTACCAGGTAATTTACCTGGCTCTTCAGTCTTTGTGAAATTATATATTTTTTGAACTTGCAATATATTTTGATACAAAAAATTTGAAGAAAATAACTCATACAAATACAACGTAAAAAACTAAAATTTTACCCCTCGTCAAAACATGCAGCAACAGGTGCACCGAGCCTACCTGCAGCACCTCTGATGTCACTTCCTGTTGGCTGAACCTGTAAATCAGGACGTGGGCGGAGACTCCAGCCACGCAGAGCATCCGGCTCTCGAGGCACCAGGAAATGGTCTGGATGGCAAAGGGGTCTTCGTCCACAATGTCTGTGCCAGGCTTATCCTCCTTGTTGCGATACTTCTCGAACACCTTGGCAGTCTTCAGCTTGTATAGAACTTGTAGCATTACTGAGGAGGTATGCAGAAATAAGTGTTTGTATTTACTTCCAGTTTTGCACTCCAGAAACGAACAAACAACCCAAAAGCTGACTGAAAATAACTGTAGCCAATCATTCAAACTCATATACAAAAAGATTTAAGTATGTGTGATCGGGCCTCCTCTACTGCAATATCAGCCTTTGAAATGATAAGTGGCAACAAGTTATTGCTGAAACGTATCCTCTGTCACTGGGGAGAAACCGGCATTTGCAGAAGTTCAGGCTCAGTGATGTTCAGCCTCAGGAACAGGATAAGTGACGCACGTCTTGCTCAAAGCACCCATGGAAAACCCTATATCTCCCTGGGGGACTGGACTGACGTATGTGTAAGCATGTCCAGTTTTCTGATCAGAATATAATCTTTTGTCGTAACACTTCACTTGAGGGGGCATAAAGTACGAATCATGAACAAATAGTATTCACTGTCGCTATGAAATAAAATTAGCATCATGATTCATTAATGATGATTAATGATGCAACAGTCTACACAAGGGGTCTCCAACTCTGGTCCTGGAGAGCTACTATCCAATTGGTTTTCTATCCTACCTGCCTTCTGATGAACCACACTTGTTCTCAGGTAAATTAGACCAGTATTTCACTTGGATTATTCATGACTCGTTCCATCGGTATTTCACAAAGGTTTACAGAATTAAATGACAAGTAACAAATATTGCAATTGCTTGAGATAAAAGATGCATCATGATTTATCAATGATGAATTAACAAGACATCAGTATGTAACTAAGGTTAGTTTGTGGTTAATTAATACATAAATATGAGCATAATGCTACTTTATCTGTGGCCCTTCAATGAAGTGTGTTACCTAATGTTTTTGTAAGCTGTGGGCACTCCGCTGAGGAGATCTGCAAGCGTACAGGTGGGGAAAAAACCCCCCACAAAGCAGGAGATGAATGGACACGCAGGATGCAGAAAACTGCAATACTCACTCATAGAAGCATCCCAAAACTTAACCGATCCATCTGCATGGCTGTCGTTCACAGAAAGAAAATAACGGATTAAGGCCATTATTTTACACTTTACATATAAGTGCTCAATAACAGGCTGGGAATTTACACCGTATCAGATTAAGCTGTAAATAAGCTTGATAACTGTGTAATATGTTACATTCACTTGTACATGAACTTTTATTCAGCAGCTGCTTTTGTCCAAAGCATCAAATAAGCGTGGCAAATGTTAATATTAGACATATTAAGATCTGCATACATTAGGTAAACTTCCTTACCTTGCACATATTTATAAGTTATCGTTCCTTCTTATATTGCACTGTTTTGTGTTTCACTGTCTGAGCTTGTATTTCACTACTGTCTGTCCTGTACTGTCTTGTCTTGTATTACAATAGCCTGTCCTATCCCTCGATGCCCTAACCTGCAACTGTAGCATAAGAATTTAACTACGTTGCTCGTAACACGTGACAATAAAAAAATAAATAAATCAAACCTGAAACTGGAAACATACCCTGTAATTATCATTTCCTGGTAGCTTTGTGTGCCTTGGCCACAGTGCCCACCGCTTAAAGGCCACTCCTGTATCAGAAAATAAAATTTAAAATAAACACCAAATAACTTTAATTGTATTGGAATCAAGTCGGTGAATATTAGGAATTCAGAAGTTAAAGAAAACAACATCTTTGAAAGCTGTAAATAGGGCAGATAGTATTGACCGAGCGGCGATAAGCAAGCCAAAAGGGACATGGTACCTTCTTGCTGTACGCTTGTCGCTTTTGCCTTGAGCCGACGGTGTAAAGGGCGGGGATGAGGTCCACAGGGCAGTCAGCGAAGTATTCGCAGCACGTCACCGGAGACTCGTGTATAGTCAGAGGGTACGGGCTCTCAAATATTGGGTATCTGAACACAGAGAGGGGGGCAGGGTCAGGCAGTTCCTGTACGTCACGCTAAAAATCCTGATATAAAATCACTGGTACCAATACCGAGGGTACCAATGGCTGAAAACACAAACATGTTTCCATTTTCCCGTTTCACCGCTGGATTGTGACGCGTTTATTTTCCAAGCATTCGAGGTCATGCCTACCCGTTCTGCACCAGGTCGATGACGACCAAATCCTTCTCCAGAAGGACCACCACGGCATAAGGCTCCTGGGCATCTGGGGAGATGACGAGACGGGCAGGCTGTCACCAGAGGAGAACGTTCATCCAACCATACGGCGCAGAAACGGCCCCATTGACAACTCACCGTTGGGGTACGGCGTCTCGCAGAGCGTCAGGAAGTCCACGACGGGGTGGTCCATCTCCAGCACGGCCGTGCTCTTCCCATGCATCACAGTCAAACAGGGTCGCCTGCCCACCATGTCGTAAGACAGGCCCCCCGACAGGATCATAAATGGATCTCTGGGGAAGAGAAACCGAACGGACCAATCAGGGTACACGGTTCAAACACTATCAGCCAATGCAGAACAAGGGGAGCTATAAAAAAGTAAAAAGGGAGGGCATTAGGATTGGAGGTTGGATTAGAGTTAGAATTGGCTTTAGGTTATGAGTCTGGGTTAGGACTGGAGTTTGAGTTAGAGCGCGAGTGATATCAGGGTTAGGCTTGCCAAAAGGGCTGAAGCTAAGCTTGGGATTTGGGTCGTCATCACGATATGAGCTAGGCTTAGGGTTAAGCTTGGCATTATGGTTGAAGATTATTACATGTATTTACTGAGTTCCTTTGCTTAAAATGATGTACAAGTAAGAATGCCTGGACCAGGTGGAGTAGCTGGGATTAGTGCCTCGCTAAATGGTGGAATAACATCCTGTCAGTCATGGGACCATTTGGATGTTACTGACATAAGGAAAACTAATGTATGGATGGAAAATGCTCACAAGGCCCTGACATACAAAGTCTGGACACACCTGCTTTTAATGCATTTGTCTCTATTTTAGCTGTGTCAGGGGTCTCAAACTGCAGTCCTGGGGGTCGGAGCCCCGTCTATCTTATTTTTTTCCCTGTTCCACCACAAATACTCAAGATCTGTGTGGTAATTACACAGGGAGGTGCAAGGAGTTGAATCAAGTGTGTTAAATGCAAAAATGTGCAGGTCTCCGGCCCCCCAGGACTGAAGTTTGACACCCCTGAGCTATGTGATTCACTATACAGTAAAAGTAAAGTAATTCAAATGAAATATTGCAATGACCAAGAGAAGTGTTCAACATCTCAATATATTCTGAAATTTTACAGTCTTCAAAATAGCCCCCTTTTGCTTCAATGACAGCACTGCAGACTCTTGGCATTCATTCAACCAGCTTCCAGATGTAGCCACCTGGAAATGCTTCTCCAACAGTCCTGAAGGTGTTTCCACAATTTATGGGCTGGCTACTTTGCAGTAGCTAAGTTGGCTACTTTGCTCTTACTCATTGATCCTCCCAAACCAGTTGTATAGGGTTTAGGTTGGGGATTGGGGGGGGGGGGGCAGGTCACCTGTCACAGCACTGCATCTCAATGCTTGTTCACAAGATAATACTTATTTCAAAGCGTCAAGATGTATTTAGGGTATCTTGTAGAAAAACAAATGATTTTCAGTAGGTGTGTCCAGATATTTGATTGATAGCCAAAATTAATGCAATCTTGATGACATTTTCAGAATATCATATGCTAGCTACAGTGTACATGTTACAATGTATACAGATATTTACTGAAATGCCAGCAAGCCGATCAGACAGGGCTTTGTACGCAAAAGGAACAATGCAAATCACTGTCTCTCCATAGGAGAGTGGAGCCCCGCCCCTTACCCAGCTTTGGTTGTTTTGTATTCCACCTTCAGGATGGGCTTGCAGGGTTCTGGCTTTTTTCCATCCTTGGCCTGCTTTCCTGAAGTCAAAAACATCAGCGTAATTCCAACCCAAACTTTCCACTCAAAACCCCAGCTATCCATACAACAGAAATACAACAACATTCTCCATGTCACTGAAACTTAGGGGAATACTTTTTCTCTGTCACATCTCAAGCGGCAACACCAAACGATTCGCTAAATTGCAAGGCAAAGTGAAACATTCGGACATTCTTAAAAAAAAAAAGCCAGAAATGGCGCCGTCTAGTGGGCAGAATGTACCATGCGGGGTGATGATCTGCATAGGCTTGGCCGGCGACCTCACGTTCCACACAGTCAGCGTGCCGTCCGAGTGGCTGCAGATAAACTGCTTCCCTTCGTGGTGCCAGGCCACCGAGTGGATCGCCTGCGGGGATGAGAGGAAGGAGGATGCCGACCGCAGTCAGGCGAGACCCCGTTAGCGTAGCGAGAGCATGACAGCCTCGGCACCGTCATATGGTCGCGCCGCCGTGCGAGCCGGATGGTCCTGCGGAGAACGTCAGGCTCGCCAACAATCCACACTGATACAAACACATAATACGTACACGTATTTGTTGCTTCTTCGGAACCACTCAAAAAGTCACTCCCCCCCAGACGTTTAAAAAAATAAATAAATTTTTTTAAAAATCAGTAAATAGCTAATGAGTAAGTCAGAAAATGTATCTAGCTACCTGTTTAGCAGAACATGCTGCTTCAGTATCTCCTAAATAAGGAATGCGTTTATTTAATATTTAGTGTAGTGACTGGTTGAGGCCAACAGGGGCCCCCCCAAACCTTCAAAGGGCATATGGAAATGTGTGGTTTGAGTAATGGAAAACACCACCACTCAGTGTATAGCTGCACAGTTTCACTCCTTCTGGGTGGCGACACCCAGTTCTTCATGTTGATGAGACAGTGGCTCAGTGGTTAGCAATGTAGCTACGCACGTCCAGGGTTAGGAGATCTACCTCTAGCTGTGTATGGAGGTCACATGTCCTCCTGTCAATCGATTGGGCTGTCTTCCACAGGCTAAAAACTTAAGTGAACTGCTAACTCAAAATCATAGTGTGTATTTCTCTGCATGTGTGTGCCTTGCATCCTCTGGCATCCGATCCCGACTTTTCCCTGCCTCATTCGCTCTGCTTCCTGCACCTCGGCACTGGATAAGCAGTTATTGACGATGGACGGATGTTTCTGACATTAAATGGATGCTTCCTATTAATGATATTTTGACCAATAACTGAAAAATACTCACATAAGAACACCCACACTACTTAACACTAACTTGATTAATTTTGACCGGAACCTGATTGCGATTCATTACTAGTTTATTCAGACTGTCCTGTGGAGGAACAGAAGCGGCATATGAAATAGATGGGGAGAAGATGACAGTCAAACCCTGGTCCCAGAGAGAGGCCCACAAAGACACAGGCTTCGCTTACCTCGTCGTAATTGTATCGGTAGTCAGCTTTCTTGCACTTCAGGTCCCAGAGGACCACTATTCCACACTCAAACCCAATGGTAAGCTGAGAGAGCCGGAAAGGGGGGAAGGGGGGGGGAGGATTAACCAATCACAGTCAGCCAAAAAGTCATCTGAGAAAACAAAAACACACACAGGGAACAACCAGGGATGCTGGATGCAGCCGCTGTGCGGTGAGAATTACTCGGGCGGAACCCATTATAAACTGTCAAGGCCAGTTCTAAAAATAACCAGAAAAAGTTGCAATTGCATGGTTCCGAGGTTTTTGTGATAGGTGCAAAGAATGCACTGCAGAGCATGGAAGGAAAAGTGTCAGCATGAGAATGTGCAGATATGCTTTACGGCACAGTGGGACACAAAAAATAATATAAGCTTGTTATGAATCCCATAATTATAAAAAAAAAAAAAAAAAATCAGATCCCATATTCTTTCTCATCGGACTTTGTTTATGTTACTCCTCCTCTCAGATGTGTAACATGTCCACAAGGGTGTCACAATGCGCCATGGCAACAGCAGGGAAGTTAAATTATAAACATAGTCTAAAATTATTTCCCCTGAAGACTTAAGGCAGTATTTTGGGATGGGGGAAAAGAAACAAAAAGGTCAAAAGGTTTACTGTTCGAAAACATTTAAATAAAATGCTGATCACAAAAATACTATATAAGCTTAATGCTAAATTATGCAAGAATACCAATAGCAGTTGAAACTGAAGCCAGTCTGTGAAGAAGATTGTATAATTTAGTATTTCTTGCTGGTTTTATACGCTAACAGTACAGCTGTCAAGTACAAAACTGTTTTCCATAAAAAAATCCCAAACAGAGACTTTGAAGGGGGGGGGGGGTGTGTCAGACCTTTCCTTCATCCATGGGGTTTTCACTTATGTGGACAACAGGTCCTGGGTGGGTCTTGGTCGACCTAAAGAACGAGAGGAAGAGACGGGATCAGATGGCTTAGGGGCAAGGAAACAAGGAAGAGGAACAATCTAGACTGTCATTTCGACGTCGCCCCGGGATGCCAGGCTGTGAATCGATGCCTCGCGGCACTCCCTCTTCCGCATCGTCCTGTGGGCCACGTCAGCGCGCCCGTTGACAAATTTGTCATTTTCTGTGTGATGTGTTTGGAAAAGACCCCAGCCAGTTTAATGGTGCAACCGTCTAAGGTGAAATACTTCAGCACACTTCCAGCACAAATGCATCAAAAGTCTGTGGCACAGAAACATTACATTATACACAATAAAATTATGTTTTATTTGCCATTTGCTTAAATAAGAGTACAGGGACACCGAATGCTTCTTTTCACATATCCCGTTAAGCAATCATCTGAGACACACACACACAGACACACACGTCCGATTGCGGGGTCAGGCCATTCACCTGCCAACCCTGGAGCATTTTGTTAAGGGAGATGTGAATATTCTGCCACGGATGGGATTCGGACTAGAACTGAAACATAAGTGAACCATAGAAGTATAATAAAAATGAGACACGATTACTGCACTCAAACAGCCCTAGAAGCTCATTCTGAGAGAAAATGCTACTGTTTAGTTTGGCCACCAGGCTTACTGGATGAGACCCTACATAACAGCCACGCAAACAAGTCATCTAAAGTTTTTGTGCTGGGTAAATTTCCATTTTGTGCTCGCTCAGCCATGTTCGCGAGCCCCCAAACAGGACCGCGGGTGAGGCTGCAGACAGGTTTCCATGGTGACAGTGCAGCGTAAGGTGCAGTCCCATCACTGGGGGGCAGAGCTCTTCAACTCTGCATCTCGGCATTTGGGCCTGAAGCGCCATCTTTGTTTATGAACGGTGTCTGAAATCCCTGAAAGAGCAGGAACCTGCAGCCTTGTACCCATAAAAATCTAATTTTCATTTTTTTTCATTATTCGTTATAAATCCTTGCACTTACATTTGCTATTTAAAAGCAAGGAAACACAGACCACAGTGCTGGAATAACCATGAATAAAAAGATGTAAACTGCTTAGTTTAATGAAGAGAATGACCTGGCACCATCAGAAATGAGCACTCACACAAAATCAAAACAATGTCGATGCCGGGCCCTTGAGCAACACCCTTATCCCCCCCCCCCCAAATTCAGCGGGGGCACCAGAAAAATGGCTGACCCTGCGCTCAGACCCCTAGCTTTGGTCTCAACTGCTTATATACACTATTGTGGACGAAAGTATTGGGACACCCGTAGTAATTACAGGAATGGGCTACATACGCCACGCCCACTGCTGACATGCACGTTTATAATTAAGCACACAGTCGTGCAACCTCCAGCATCAATGCCAACAGAAGGGGGGGGGGGGGGGGTCATACAGAAGAGGTGTGTCAGCCCAGCACCGTCAAAGGACACCATTGGACACCTTACCTACAAGTCAGTCCCCCATATGTCTGTCCTGCTAGAGCTGCCCTGGTCAACAGCAAGTGAAGTGATTGTGAAGTGGAAACATCTGGGAGCAAGTTCAGCTGCAAGGTGGGGGCCGCACAAGCTCACAGAGAGGGACCTGATCACCCAACATCAATACCCAACCGGAATGGCGGCAGATCCCTCCAGCATCTAATGGGAGGCCTTCCCAGAAGAGTACAGGCCATTACAGCGGCTACGGGTTAGTCAGATTCATATTACTACCCTTTGATTCAGAGTGAGACGTTGGACAGGCTGGTGTCCCCATACTTTTGTCCATATAGTGCATGTATGTGTCAAAGAAGAGCATGATGGGATACGTCAACAAAAAAAAAAAAAGCATTCAAATGTACCTGTACTTCTACCTGTGCTGAAGGAAAATCACCTCATTTCTTGTTTTTCATCATTGTAAACTTCTACAATGGAAGCAGAAAATCCACAGCTCTCGTCTCAGCATGAATCCCCACGACCAACTTTGCAATGAGCTGTGGGCCGCATCGCCCTGATGGGCCACGGGAGGAGAGAATTGTCCTGGGGCGGCGGGAATGTTCCAGAAACCGTGAGCTCACCAGAATGGGAGCTGTAAGCGGACACTAACAGAGGAGTTACTGAGAAGCCTGAACAAAAAACTCCATCCAGTAAAACAATGAAACATCTCTTTTCTTATTGTCTAGGTGGGTGTTTATGAACCCAAAGAGGAGCTTTCTTGTCTGATGGAGGAATGTTCTGAGGGTAGGAATGCTAGCGGGTTCCTGTCCCACTCAGGGCCTGTGGCTCACATTCGCCGTTTGGGCAGAGAGGAGTGTTTTGGGCGGAAGCCATGAGATGACTCAGTAAACTGACGTAGAGCTGGCATGACTTATAAAAAGTAGAAAAACCTGTTCTGGTTGTAGGTGCGTGAGACATCCGCGTGTGCCGTCACAAAGTGGACAATAAAAGTCTGTGCTTTAACGACTTTACCGACTTTAACCAGAGTCATCTGGAGATTCTACCGATTATTGCGTGTAAGACTGTGAGATGCGGGGGGCAAATTAATGCAGGTTATCCTACGGTAATGCTCTTGGGTCCTACAGTAGCAAACTCAGGAACTCAACACGCAAGACTCACCAACAGAAACCCCTCCCATCGCAAAGTTTATCACCCAGAGAAGTTGATCCACCCCTGGTGAGATGTAACAATAATAACAAACAGAGGCCTCAGCCGTCCCCCCCCCGATTTGTACGATGTCCCAAAGTTAAGCAGGAGACCACGACAGATGGAGCATTTCCCTAGCAGCATATGATGGGCACGAAATGACGAATCCACAATGGCTTCTTAGAAAAAATGGAGATTAAATGATTAGCCTAATTACAGGATTAACGACTGACTACGACACCGACTTTAATAGTGACTATGAAGTGCCTTAGGGCAACAGTAATGGGATGGACACTGTTTAAATTTTAATTCACTAAAATTAAACCGGGCTCTAAGACCTGACGGAAGGCCAGCAGACATTTAAACAAACAGCTGCTCTTAAATAATCCCCAAGTTGATCAGCACATGGGGTCCAGAGGGAGACCCAGCCAGATGCTCAGTGCTGAATCACAAACAGCGCCGTGTTACCCGCGCAGGCTGAAGAGGGCAGCGAAACCTACATCTTTGCTAATTAGTGTAACTAACCTGCTTTACTATGGACAGATAGCAGGACCTAAAACTGGTGGAACTAAATGTAAAATTTAATTAGATTTTACAGCTTTAACGACAAAAATATTCCACTTTTTACTTCCCCAATTGTGTGTAAATGAAAAAGGAAGTTTGTGAATAGTTCAACATTTAGAAAATAGACACGCTCCTTATTCTCAAAAATAAAAACAAAACAGGAATGAACAGAGGTGGACATTTCATGTCCAGAAAGTAAAAATCCAAACCAGGATTTTGTTTCAACCAACCAGTTGAGCCCTAATATGGCTGTGAATCATTATACTCAGTAGGTTGGTTGAAACAAAATCCTGGTCTGGATTTTTACTTTCTGGACCTGAAATGTCCACCTCTGGGAATGAAGGACCATTCGAACTCCGGGGAAGGAAGGACAACGTGTAATTACAGACCTGAGGGGAACGGATGCAAACTGTGAAAGGCACACCGGTAAAAACAAACGAGAAGCCGGAGGTGGGTGGAGGCACTCACAGCTCGATTGCTTTATTCCACATGATAACGTAGCCTGAGAGGGTGAAGGACTCAACGTTCACCAGGTGGATGTTTCCTTTTTCCGTGCCCACATACAGCCATTTGCTCTGGAAGGGCAGGTGGCAGAACGTGATCCTGAAAGACAGAAAAAATACGATGCACAGGACTGGAGGGGGACATGATGATCATTTCAGAAAGACCTCGTTTAACATTTTAAAACATTACAGAAAAAAAAAGACTTCCAGACTATATGGACCATTGCTGTTGATTCATAAAAATGTATTTTAAAAATGCTTCTCCCTGCACAATTTTAAATATCTATTTCGTTAGCTAACCACAGCCTAAGGCATCCACGCCCTTAGCCAATCATAGCCTTAAACATCCATCCCCATAACCAATCATAGCCTTAGGCAACCATCCCCTTAGCCAATCAGACGCAGTGGCTTTCTGAGGAAGCCCAGAGGGTACGGCTAGCTAGAGTTGCCAGTTTCCCCAGTCCATGTCGAAGCCTCCTCAGGAAACCACCGACCCTCCTCCCCCTACGGAGAGCGTGTAAACTCCACAAAATGGACCTGGACCCATAGTCTGTCAATGAGAAGGTGCTGGGGGGGGGGGGTGGTGGTGACACCAGCTGATCCACCATGCTGCCCAATTCCAAACAGAAGGACAAAAATAAAATGCCAACACTGATATGGATATAAGAGGAAATGGGAAAACAAGAATAAAAGGTTTCTACAGACACATGGGCAATATTCAGCTGGTCATCAAAACCCCGATTTAAAAAACCAAGGTCCTTTTATCAGAAACCCCTTGAGATGTGTTTCATTTTCGTAAAGTGGGGCTGGGGGCAAAGCCAGCTGGATGCGGTTACTATGGCACCCGGAGAAGGGGGCCACTTCGCCTAGTCCACGAGTGCTTTTATGTGGGTGAAAGGGGCGGAGTGTGGGACGGCCTCGGGCCGAACTGCAGAGTCATTTGTGGTGTTGCCAGAGACGGCGGAGAGAAAGGAGGACGATGAGGACGCATGAGGTCGGGGTCTGACAGACGCGTGTGGACGTGGCCATGTATTCATTCAGGTTTACTATAAAAATTAGATTATCAGTCTTTGCTGTTTTTAAAATCCTGACCGATGGAACTGTGCAAGAATTTCAATGTATTTCTGCGCATTCTTCTGCAAATTTCATTTCAATTCAATCCAATTCAATTCCAATTCCAATTCCGCTATGAAGGTGAATGAGTAAAATACTCCTCAGTTAACAAGTACAAGAAAAAAAGTACATAATTAGGACATCACTTGGGCTGGGACCTGACCTGCATAATTGACGACACTATTCAAATGAAAGACAAGAAGATATTAAACTACATGTCCTGTCATCTTTAATGTGAATTTGAGCATGAATACCAGTCCAGCAGGGTTTCCTCTACAGGGGGTTTACATATATTACCATTTCCGGAACCTCCCCCTCCCCTGTCCTGGACAAAGCAAACTAGTAATTAGCCAATGATATGTTTGGAATCAATGAGTAACAGGGGAGGGGCACTCCATCAGCCAATCAGATCTAGTGGCCACACCCATTTATACATCCCTGGAATGCGGCTCTGGGAAAACTTTCAGAACAATTGAAAACATTAATACATACCCTGAATGAGACACCATAATCTTCTATCATAACATTTCATATTCAGTACTTGATCTGAAATTTGATGGGATTAACTAAGTGTAAAAATGAGGTTTTGGTTTGTTGTCTGACTGCACAGCACCCTCCTACCAAGACCTTCCTGGCGACTCTGAGACGTGAGACTGATTCGCGCCAGCGCTGTGCACAGCAAGGCCTTGCCGCGGGAGCGGGACTCGCGTCGAACGCCAAGGTACCAGGCTGAGATCGCACCGGTGTTTTCTCCCGGAGGTTGCTAGCGGTCGCTAATGCTTGTGCCATGCTGCTGAGGATGGAGGAGGAGGCGGGGCATTAAGCGCGACTTTAGGGTTACCCGTAGAGCAATTCACAAACACGCTCGTCAAATAGCACCCCCTTCAATCTGTCAACCATCTGCTCCTGTTTATTAAGTGCCAATGTTCATCAAATGACCAGCTGATCATATCCAGGGTCCTGCTCTGAAATCATAATTAACTCCAACTTCAAGCTAACGACGCAGGGAAGGAGCTCCGGCTTTTACATTTCCTGGGATGGGGCATTTCAGGTGTCCGTGAAGTATTACCGACTATATCGATCTATCAGTTCCCATTCCGTGAGCACTCATCCAGTGCAGAGTCACTGTGAGCTTGGAATCTTTCCCAGGAAGCAGAGGACATGAGGCAGGTGACACCCTGGATTGGGTACCAGTCTGTCGCAGGGCAGACACTCACACACCATCTTGGAAAGAGGAATTCGGAGGCACTGATTCGATGTTTGTTTCAGGACTAGAGGTGGAAACTGGTGAAAACATGGGAAGAACATGCACACTCCACCCACACAGAATCTTCTAACCGCTTAAGCAGCACAAGGCAAGCCTGAGAAAGGCTGCCAGCCAATCACAGGGCACATACTGTACACTCAGATGCACAGGCCATTTAATTGACACCTATTTGATTGTTGTTTTGTTTTTTTGTTTTTTTTTGCTGAGAGCTTTCTATAGGAGATAGACAGAACTGGACAGGATATAAAGATGCACTACAGAGAATAATTACACTAACCTCATGAGGTGGCCATAAGTGGAAATTAGCAGGAGAACATTTTAAAACAAATTTGAGGAAGCACTTCTTTACACATCGTATAGTTACAGTATGGAATAGTCTTCCTGCTTGTGTAGTGGAAGCTAAAACTCTGGGTTCCTTTAAATCAGAGCTAGACACGATCTCAACAACTCTGCGCTATTAGTTAAGTTCTCCCCAAACGAGCTTGATGGGCCGAATGGCCTCCTCTCCTTTGTAAATTTCTTACATTCTTATGTTCTCATACAACACAGGACACAGGCAATTTAAACGTAATATAGAATAAAGAAACCCAAAGAGTACACACACACACACACACACCTGTCACCTTTGCAATTTATTCAAAATGCATCTACAATATGTAAACTACACCGCCTATCAGTATAGACCACAACACGCATCCACGTGAAACGCTCAGAAACGCAACGTTCCGGAACACCCCGGCAGACCTCATTTATCATCCGCATTTCTCAGGTCCCCGGGACCCCAGTGAGACACCAAGACAGCAAAGCGTACATCAACCCCTAGGCAACGACGGGCGACGGCGTGGGGAGAATCCAAAAAACGCCACGTCTGTCAGACCAAGCGAACATGGAGTAGGTACAGAGAGATGAGGAGGAGAGTGTCTGTGGTTACCGTAGACTAGGGCTGCCACTAACGACTATTTTTCTATGGATTAATCCTTTGACTAATACGATGTGTCGATTTGAAATATTAATGTTGATGCATTTTCAGTGTCGACATCATCAACTACGTTGACTAATCGCGGCGGTCCTGCTGTTGACATCCAAGGCAAAAGGACGGATCAGTAATCCTTAACACTGATTTCGCCCAGAATCCAGGTCAAGCCACACAGCAATTCTTGCCCATATAGTTTTAAGACGCATACAGACATTTATGTCATAAATTTATATGAATAGGTGGTCTGTGGGTGATAGTCAGTAATAGTTGGTAATAGTCAGTGGCCGACCTTGAGAAAGTTAAGTTATATCAAAGACCACAGCTAAAAGTCAGGAGCTTCAACAATGAAATATTATTGGCCAACCATTTTTACATTACATTTTACATATTTAAAGGTCCTTTTGTCCAAAGCAAACAAAGTGAGGCAAACAACACATTACAAACACTCGTACATACTGTCATGGGCCATGAGTCATCTAGGTGTAAGCGGGGCTTGGCTGATCTTCCAGTGAATGGCCAGGTAAAAATGTAAGCAGTTATTGGAGCAGGAACTGCACAGTAATTTCTTTCGAAGCAAGAATATAAGACTATTCAAGGAGCAGAAATGCAACATAAGATCACTGAGTGAAGCAGCAGGCTAGTAGGGGAATATATAGAAAGGATGGCAGGTTCATACCGCTCCCTGTTAAACTTGAGAGAGTGAAGAATCGCGGGTCGTTTTTGTCTCAGGTTCCAGAGGTGGATGGTGTCATCTGTCAGGGCACTAACCAGTGCTCCCTGGGGATTACAGAGGAAACTGTTAAATTCCTGAATTCCCCAGTGCAAAAGTAGACAGCCAATGCAGGCACAGAGCGAGCACAGGCCCACCATGAGAGCGAATCCCAGCCTCCAGGCAAGCACAGACAGCTGACGTAGCAAGCACAGGGAACATAGGCAGACAGATCTGAGCCCAGGGCAGGAACACAGGCAGACAAATGTGAAAACAGGGCGGGAACACAGGCAGACAGACATATCAGAGCACAGGGCGGGAACACAGGCAGACAGACATATCAGAGCACAGGGCGGGAACACAGGCAGACAGACATATCAGAGCACA
>JAODKE010000028.1:17924305-17947339 GCA_026779605.1 Mormyrus hasselquistii | reverse complement strand
AGAGCACAGGGTGGGAACACAGGCAGACAGATCAGAGCACAGGGTGGGAACACAGGCAGACAGATCAGAGCACAGGGCGGGAACACAGGTAGGCAGATCCCAGCACAGGGCGGGAACACAGGCAGACATATCAGAGCACAGGGTGGGAACCCAGGCAGGCAGATCCCAGCACAGGGCGGGAACACAGGCAGACATATCAGAGCACAGGGTGGGAACACAGGCAGACAGACCAAATCTCAATCAGTAACCTTGAAATAGTGAGAACAAACACAGCCAGACAGAGGGAGCACTCTCAGTCCAAGTAAAACCACCAAAGTGGTAAATGTGTGCAGGTTACAACAACAGGAAGGATGACAGATGATGGCACAACTCCACCCACAGGCGGGGAGGGGACTCACCTCATTGATAAGGAACTGGAGCTGGATGACGGCGGCTCCGCTCTCATGCTGGCAGTAACACTCCACACCTGGCCGTCCGAAGCTGCGAGGCGTTCCGTTAAGGGGGATCGCGTTCAGCAGTCAGGTGATAAACATCTAGCATGTGACCTCCCGCCAGACATTCTTAGTGATTTGTTGGCATTCATTTTTACTTTCAAACCCAGGAACAGTTTTTTACTTGTGATTTCCTACATCAGTAATTCCCCAAGGGTCAACAGAACACCACTTTTCTGTATGCTACAACACAAACAGAAGTTATCAAAAAAGTAGTGCTGCCCCCTTGTGCCTGGCTGACTTTATCCCCACACTATCGAAATAACATCTTTTTTGTTTTGATATAATCAGGAACAAAAGCTGGTAAATAAGGCTCTAGTCCAGCTCAGCTGGGAAGGCGACTCTGTTCCTTTATGGAGGGTCCTGTTCCTCAGATTTACAGGCCATGCTCAACAAAAATTACTGCAGTCATCCCATGACTGTCCTCTTCGCCGGCTGGCGGGAAGGCCTCACTCTTCATATACCTCCACTGGCAGGCGATTGCCATGGAGACGTGCATACCAGATGCTAGGCCAAGCTCATTTCTCTACCACAGGAATGGAGTCTGTATCCAGACATACAAAAGAAAAACATTCAAGTATACAAACAGCTGACCCCTTCTGAGCTTTAATATTCCAGCGTACGGAGAGATATTTGCTTCACAAACCCGACATGAGTTTACCTCACGAAATACTAAAACTGATCACCCCTGCGTACAAAGTTAGCAACACAGGAAAGCATTTTCAAAATATGTTTAGTTCACACAGAAGACCAACAAAAATAGATCGCAGCCAGAATACTGAAACAGACCTTCTTCTGACAGCTTAACAATTCATGGACAGAACTGAAACAAGTTCAGTGATTTACTTGTGTAAATATTTTACATGGAAAACGTGACTCAAACCCAGTCTTAGTAAATATCGTCCCAGTAGCCAGTAATGGGTGATTTTCTTCCTGTGGTTTTCCAATCAGGACTGTCAAGAGTTAGCCTGTTTAAATGCAGGCACTGGGGTAGAGTGATGTGGTGAGCATACTGGATAAACAACAGGGAAATGTTATAAATAAAATCTAATAAGCCCCACAGATATTTTTTATGCATAGTTTTATAAATCAACTTGGGCAGCACTGAGTGGGTTCCTGCAAACTGCCCCCATGGGCCCCAAAGATATGAAGAGAAATGTCTATAATAAAACACCAAGTCGCACAATGCTGAAGATAAGATTTAACACCTGGATTTCAGGATCAGGGGGACTATGTGGTACGGGGGGCTGTAAGGCTCAGTGCACACATTCATTCTGTGAAAGTGGCTCCCAAAAGTCAACTCCACTGTCCAATGCTGATGGAACCAATCACCCAGG
This sequence comes from Mormyrus hasselquistii, assembly GCA_026779605.1. Classification (NCBI taxonomy): domain Eukaryota; kingdom Metazoa; phylum Chordata; class Actinopteri; order Osteoglossiformes; family Mormyridae; genus Mormyrus; species Mormyrus hasselquistii. Next base: position 17,945,511 of record JAODKE010000028.1, on the reverse strand, counting down.
TCTGTGGTCATGTCAATCGCTTTAGATTACACCCGCATGTTGGGTAAAACAGCATTCAAGTGTAGACCTCTTCAGGAAGCGAATCTGCTTGAAACCCCCCAAAAACGTCTACCGGTTAAAGTAAACTCTACCTATTCTGCGAAGGGGAAGGGGGTTTCTTGGTTTTTGAGATTAAATGGGCCCAACAGCAAGAAGGATGGGGTTAGCATTGAGGTGGAGATTCATCGAAGAATTGCAGGATGCCTTTCAAAGCAGTCTTACAGAAACCGTTTGCGACATCCCATGAGCTCCTGAAACATTCGGGGGACAAATTAAGGTTTTTTTTAACCAGCAGGCAGCCAAAGAAAATCCTCCAATCTGTAACACACTAATGAAGAGCAATATTTGCATGCAAAGCTGCCCTTTCAACTCCAGTCCAGGATCTCAGTACCGGCTCAACTCGCCCTTCATGGGCTCCCAGACATCAAAAGCCACAGCAGAGGCAGTGCAGATTTCGATTCTAATGCCATACTTCCAAGGCGAGGCAGAAAAGGGGTGGATTTGCACTCGGCAGGAATTACTGCACTTACCTCGCGCTCCCCTGTGAAACTCGCAAAGACTCCTGCTTTGCAGAACCCGAGAAACGGATATGAAAACAGAGCGAAATCCTCCCCTCTGTTGTGGAGAGACAATTTCTGCAAATGGGTAAAGGTTGCCATTAATAATACAAAGGAATTAACAAAGGAAATGCAGAATAGACTCGGATATCACAGCAGCAGGCTTCTGGGGAACGATGACCTTATACTGCTACTACACAGAACAATTCTGACATAGCGTACGGTACATCAAGCATGATCAGCGAGCTGAAGAACAGAAGGCAGAGCACAAGACAGCAGGTCACTTGTCTTGCCGACTCCAGCAGACCTCGTCTGTCTCACCCACACCTGTCAACATATGCTGATGCCACCCGCGGGGTCCAGTCTCAACACTCCACTCCTCAAGACAAGCAGCTTGGTGCTAGTCAGGCGTGGAAATCTGAGTTTTAACCCGAGGAACACCCCAAGAACATCAAAACATGCAAATCACAAGCAAGAGGGGACCGTTCGGCTTGTTTCGCCTGCCAGATTTTGTGGCTGTCGGCGGTCAGGAATTTTATGAGTTTTATGAGTGACGGTGAGAAACAGGAACAGCGATGCATCTTCAATGTTATGCAACAAACATATTGGGAAACACAGAAATATGCTGGGTAGTAAAATGAAAGCATCCACTAGATCAATGGCTAAGTCTTGGACCTCACAAGGTTCTCCTTTTCAGCACAAGCCTCCAGAGGCAAGACATGAGCACCTGAAATAGACACTGACCTATGGTTGCCATCAGCAAAGACTGATGACCACACCTGCCAGGAAGAGCGGTCCTCTACCTGCGTCTCGAAAGCGGATGCATGTTTCCGTGGCTATGGAATCTATTTACCTGCCAGCTTGAATTCACGGAAATACCGGCAACTGAAGGTGAGAGTTGGGGGAGACATGTTCATGGTGTTCCTTCTGGAGTTTCCACTAATCCTCTGATGGCCGTCCTCCTCTTCTACTGTGGCTCGTGTTCCAGCTGTGTTCTGGGGCACAGGCCTTCAACACATCGAAACATCAACCCGTTCGAGGTATCCGAGATGTGCCACACCAAGCGCTCCCCCAGCTTTGGAAAAGCAACTTTACCACTCACTCCCTTGACTCAAACCCAAGAACCTGAACACTCAAATATGTTAATTCAAAAAAAAAAAAAGCAAAGAGTGGCTAATTAAGAATATACTCATCAATATGTGAGCCGAGAGGCATTCTGGATGGGATAGCAGTCTATTGAAGAACCAAAAACAAACAATAAATAATTCAGAGACCCTACTACAGCAAAGCTACAAGTTTCTGTGCTGTGAGAAGAAAACTACTCAGAGTTAGAGAACCAAAGCCAAAGGCACTGGGCTACAGTCCATCTGTCCTGTTCAGTTTGCTTTATCAGCTACATCCGGGCCTATGGCTCATAATTAGCCGTGTACTGATGTGGAATTATTGATCAATGATATAGTTTCGTCAATACCGCTAACTGGCTAACTGGCTAACCTCTGAGCCATTTGCCAAGCCAATAAAATCCTTTGTCCTTCATTATAGAAATTGGCTGATAACCCAATGCAATCATCTGCATTGTTTCTGTAGTTATGTCTTTAGCTCTTGTGCTGCTAACTTTGATTACTGATTAACTTAATAAATTAGCCAGGAGTATCAGCCAAGATTGACACATCAGACTAGGTCGACCACCAACTCCATGTCAGAAGGACACTATGAGCTACTTCAGGTTTTACAAACTACTTAAAACTAAAAGGCTCTTGTGCTCGGCTAAATAGTTCTTCTTGTACTTTGATTGGTTTGTTTCCTTGATTGATTCCTTGACTCATCCAGCTGTTTCACATTAACATCAATGGCACATGCATGATTATAGGAGAGTGACCAATCAGGACACAGTAAGAACTCAGTGCTTAAGTGAAATCCAGGTCTTTTTATTTCAAATGGTAGTTTACAAACCCTGGCCTAGCTCAGTGTCTCCCCTGACATGGATTAGGTGGTCACCCTACATCGGAGTGATGCTGATATTTACATTTAATGAATATCGCTCAATATCAAAATGCCAACTGATACATCGTGCATCTCTGGTCATTATCTCCTGTAAATGTTACTGGTCTCAGTGCAATACTTAAAAAGTTTGTATTAATGCACATATAAAACAAAAAGTTATTTTACAAATGTAGCTAATATCTTAGTGTTTCTTGACAGACTCAGTTTGCATGAATTAAGTGTCTATATCTTCGCTCACTGAAAGCAGGTCAGCGATGGCTTAGGCCGCTTAATCCACAAGACATTAAAAATGCACCGAGTGCAGTTCCTGAAGATGAAAGGAAGCCGGGAAGCAGGTTTGGTTCACCCCCAAAGGAGACCCCCCCCCCACCCCCGGGCGTATTGCTGGGCACGCCAGGATGGAGCGGCAGCGGGAGAGGCTGCGGAAAGCCCCCCACCAGGGGGACAGCCGGTGGATGGGGAGCTGGTCAGCGGTGGGCTGGGGGACAGGCTCGGGGGGCAGGAACCTGAGGCATTCGTGGGGCCTGCAGCTGATAGGCTAATCTGCCCCACGATCTACCCCCATTTAGCCAATAGCAAGTTGTCACGTCTCCCTCAGAGTCCATTTAAAACCTGACAGGGACGACGTTTGCACCCCCTTCAAAGTTTTTATCGTTAGCTGCTCATTCACAACGTCTGACTTCACCTCCCTCTGGTGAAGAATTGGGAACATTTTGTTCGTTGTGGCAAAAGAAAAATTGTTTAATACTTCAGCACGAGATAAAGAGTTTAAGGTCAAGCTGGTGTCAGCAATCATCGGGTATGGCTAATTTAAACATTAGCTGACAAGAAAACTCTTTGGGGGGGGGGGGGGGCTCTCTCTCTGAAGTGTGTCAGGTGATCGGTTTAGGTTAAATCGATTAGATCCACCCAGGCCTCATTCTGGGGTGTCCCTACACATTATCCAGATCTGCTAAGATACCGACAGAGACTGGGGTCACTTTAGCCCCCTTGCCTGCCAGAGCAGCCATTTAACATTTCTGCTTTCCGCTGTCCCGTTTCCTTCCCACTTTCTTCTGCTGCTAAGATATGGAATATACAGGTGAAGGTTTGGCCTCTTCAAGAATCCCCTTATCAGAAACAGTCGACGTTTTGACTGACCTTTTCCAAGTTCTCGACTCTTAAGTGCCAGTCCTCAGCGTCAGTGTAAACTCGGCATCGATGGTGAATCAGAATGTTGCCGGTGAAAAATCCCAGCGTCGGCAGAGTGATTTTTACCACTGGGACCCCTGGGTGAGGCCCTAAAGCCCCAATTTGTCCAGGGATTGTCCCAGCCTGCTTTCTCAAAAACGCAAGTCATTTCAGTTTAAAGTGTCTGGGTAATAAATGTCAATTAACGGACTGACAGGTCGACGCCGAAAAAAAGTTGAAAGATCTCAAGAACGGCATTTGTTTTAAAAAGCCACCCCCCATCTCCCTCACTTTCCCACAAGACTTTCGTCGAGAGGCAGTGAGCGGACCCATCCAGAGAAGGCCTCGGCCTGATCGCTCCTGACCTTGTCTCTAGCCCCGCTCCAACTGGCGGGTCCCCCGAGTTGCTCCTCAACCACTCCGGCGGAGAACGAGGCTCCTGCCAAGATCCGATCGCTTCCCTCACGCTTCCAACTGTATCAACCACAGGTGACAGCTGGTCTCCACCGGGTGTCTCTGACACACCAGAGAGCCTCGTCGGTGCCACCCCTCCCCCCCATTTTTTGCACACTCGCCAACATTAATCCGCAGGAAGGAGGGGGGGGGGGGCTTTGTGACAAGCGAGAAGGGCAGCAGATGCAGGGCTACCTACATGCCAGGCTATAAACAGCTTGGCGAATTGGCCACTCTCCCTGGCTGACAAGGCTCTACAGCAAACCGCTATGTTTTCGTCTGTTTTTTGTGATTTTTTTCCCTCTTTCCTAAAAATCCGCCAGCATTTGCCTCGCCAGAAACCAAAACACCCATTAGCGTCCGATATAAAGCACAAAACATGGATTGTTCTTTTTTGTGCCGCCTCTTTGAAATAAACCCCCTCCTGACTTTATTATATTAATTAGTGTATCGGTCACTCTTGCAGAAAGGGACACACGCTCTTTGCGATGATTTTAACGATGAGAAAACCATTCGCGAAGCTCGGTAACTTGCTGGAATTTTCAAATATGGCTTTTGCTCGCCGGGCTTTCGGAACGCAGCGAGCGGAGGCAACATAATAGTACGTTATTTCGCTCAAGGACGAGATGCCTGATGAACACATCGGAAAAATCCCCCAGAAGCTCACAAAGATGGCTGCAGCCGATTTACAGAAACCCCAGAAGGTCTGGAGACCTGAGTGGCAGAGGGATTAACAGATCCCCAACTCCAGAAGGTAATACCTCAGCCCGAGAGCCAACAGAAGTTTGCATGATAAGATCCCTGTACCACACCCATATGTTATTAACAGCTCTCAATGTCCCAAGAACCAGTCCTAGATATTTTGCTGATTTTGATTCAACCGACTAGGCCACTATCACAGTCACTAAACTCAACACAAACTGAATCTATTCAGTGTCAAGAAAGGGTGGATGGGATTGTTGAAAGTGAAGATACCTACCTCTGACTCATCATTTTGGGGACAAAGCAAAACTACTTTTTAACAGGCGAAATGCAGTTACTTCTCTAAAATAGTTTTTGCAATCAATCTAAGTGATGTCAGAAAGCTGCGAGCGAGCAATATGTTGAATCTGTGTGGCTGTTCCTCCCGCACTCCTGAAAAACTTCAAGGAAACGCAAACATTTCGGAAACGGTGCCTCTGCCTATTAAATCAGGGCATCCTGCTGTACAGAGGACACACGCAGGGCTAATGTTCAGTTCCAACGGCTTCCAATGCAATAATGAAGTGGACGTTCCATAAAATAAGTTATTTCTTTGCATGAGTCCATAGCTATTACAGTTTAATCACTCAGAACAGACATGGATGGGGTTCATAAGCCGTATCTTACAAATGGGGTGGGGAAAAGATAAAAAAAAACATGATTAATTATTCTCTCCTTTGCTGCAGTTGCACAGGATCCATTTTCCTGTATTAATTTGTCATCTTCAGATGATGAGCTCATTCAGCGCTCAGTCGCAGCCCACAATCGAAGCAATAAAGCCAGGGCTTCTGTGTGACCAATGAAGGAGACAAGACCACCCCTGGAGACTCACCAGAGACCAGGTCCCCTCAGGAGGCAAGATGGACACAACGCTGCACTCGGAGGAAAGGAGAAACCACAGCATTCACTGCTTCAATTGAGAGAGACTTCCGTCAACCTCAGGCATAGTGCACCGTAACATAGTCAAAAGTACGGACGCGCCAAGTCGCACACAAAGGAGAGTGATGGTGTCGCATCACATGACCTGGCCACCTGACTCAAGCACAGTAGAAGACGGTTTTAGAGGAGTCTGAGCTCCAACCCAAGCAAACAAACGGTTTTGTTTAATATTTTTTAGTTCTGATGGACGTAATTATTATAATAATATGCCCCCTCTGGCTGACGTCACTGTTCACATGCTTAGACTAAGAGGCTCCCCTGTCTCACACCGTCCCGTTAATAGAGCTGATGATTATTCCGAAGACCGAAACCGAAAAGGAGTCCTGCCGCCCGATTGTCAGTCAACAGCCGCAAGATTAGAAGCGGAAAAGGGACACAAACAAACGACAAACGAATCGTGAGGTAACATTAAACCTTAAATAGCTTTAAATACTCCTCTGTTGAAAAATGCCTAACAGGCATGAAGCAGGCAACCCAAGCCACCAACACAGGAATAAAGGGCACTTAAAGACATGATCTACTGCAAGCGAAGCCTGACAACATATGGGTTAGGTTTCTACACCTAACCGGAACAGTATCTGAGACAGACACTTATGTTGAGTCAGAACCAAGCACCCCTAACTCAAAGAATGGGACTTAAAACCATATAGAGTAGGAGGACAGAAAAACAAATGCTAACAGAAATGGATGTGGTATGTGTCTACAAAGGAGTACTGTCCATCGGTTTACAATAATCACAAAAGTAAAACAATCCAGCAGAGTACCTAATGCTCTCATGCACTACAACCAATCAACAGTTCTTACACATTTACAAAAATGGTTATTTAACTTAAGAATAATGTTAATAACCAGCTCACCATCACCTCAACAACCACAAGCGAACTGAAGGTGTGTTTTACACCTAAATCCGTTTCAAAATCGTGTGTTATGCCGAACGACTCCCCCTAGTGATTGATCTTGGGAATATTGTTTTTCAGAGGACAGCAAAATACTTCCTAAACAGCTGATTCTGACAAAAGCAGCTCTGGAGACTTCATTATCATCGCAGCGTACACATCTAAATCAAATTCAAAGCCTTGAAATTTAGTCGGTTTTGGTTCAAATCACCTGAGAATATGTTCACTTGGAGGTTAAAAAGAGTAATCTTAGCACATCGGTATCCATTCACTTGACAACTTCAGCTCCTCTATCAAGAAACGAGGGTATTCCAAACACAGTTGTAATGAAACTTTGCAATCACTTTTTTTCCCCTAGGTCCGAGCCAACACATCAGTAACTTACCTGGAGCTGAGCGATCAATAGCTCATTCAGAGGGAAAGTTTAAAAGAAAAGAAAAGAAAAAACACATATTTTCCCAAAGAAAGGATACAGCCGCAACGCTCCAGTCTGTGTCCCGATAGCCAATATTTTCTGTACGGGATCAAATGCCAGAGAGGAGGGTTGATAAGGGAATCCATGTCGGACAGTCTGTATATTGAGTGGGAAATGAGGAAGGGGAACGAAAAGAAAAATCAGCAGGTTTTAATTATTGGCATAATAATATTACTCGATTATGCAATTTCACCACATGCACATCACACATCGATTCGCTCTTCCTGTTGAATCATACATGATACTTTTGGCAAAATGTTAAACGAAACGAAGTTAAAATATGCGGTAGGATTTGATATGTAGAGGGACTCGCAACGCGCGCCAAGCGGAAGCGCTGTCATCAGGGTATGAGGGCGCAGGAGCTTCCCGTTGGGAAAAAGCAGTTGATCTTGCCTAAAAGTACGTCCACAGACCTTGTTGTGTAACGTTATTCTTATCCTTTAGCACTTTGAATAGAAATGAGCCAACTGTGCCAACAATTTTGATAAACTATGTTTTATACCATTACAAAACAAACTGTGAAGTCCAGTAAGTACCAAGAAAATAATGTGTCTGTGTAATATATATATATGAAACTTTAAAATGTGAATTTAGGGGCATTGTGTTTGGACTTCGTCCATAAAATTGATACAAATGGATTCTCCAGTGAAGATTATTACTACACAGGCTACTGCCTAGCGATAAATAAAAAGGATAGTTCACCTTCAACACATCAAAACATAATATTAAATCAAAAAGCCCGGGTACATCTAAACCACTTGAGGCATGCAGGGTTTCGCTCAGCCTCACTCAGTTTGTCGCAAACATAGGCGAGATTAACTGCAGACTGCCCGCTAGCTGCTCTAAAATATTCTTTATAGCGAAACAGATTAATATGTATGTATCAGCAGGAGAAAAAAGCAACAACCTCACATTCACATCTTTGGTGCAGGAGGGCCAGGTCCCGAAAACACATACTGTATTTACATCACTCCCTCACTCCTGGAAGCAGCGAACTGGCACTGTATTCTGACAAGAAATGACTTTGAACATGAAAGAAGGCGAATAAAAACTATTGTAGACGTTTCTACATCTCATAAAATTAAGACAGATCATGAAACGAGATGTTTAAGCCGATGCCAACGACGGGGTATAGCCCGAGACAGACCGAGCACGGTGTCGAAGCCCAATCCCTGACCGTCTCAAACTGGCGATCAGCCTCCATTCTCATTTTACAAAAAACTAATTCTTACCATTGCTAACGCCATAGCATGTTACCTAAGCGATCACATGAGGGCTACAATTCATTTTTACATAAACTTGACAGGAATGCCACGGCATTCACACATGCGAATACCCCACCTTGCAGAGCTGAAAATGTTCCGACTGGAGCGTCTCCTGGATCAGTTCACTTTCCTTGCATCCAGGCTGGGCAGACGAGGAGGAGGAGGTGGATGAGGAAGAGGACACTGCTGTCAGGCCGTCCAGCACCTTCCTGATGTTAAACTTCTTCATTTTAAACCCCAGAGCGAGGGGTGTGTGTGCAGTGGCGGGGGGGAGCGTCCCAGCTGCGAGCAAACAGACGCTGGCCTCTCTCCGATGCCCCTCTGGTAATGTCACATGTCAGCGCGCCGGCCAAGCTGTCACAGTCCCCGGGTCCGAATCGCACCCATCACTCCCCCACGGTAAAACTCCAGACTGTTTCGCCGAGATTTACTTTCAGTTTTCCGGCCTCAATTACCATCCGGCTCACGCTGGCGACACCTGCCGCGGTTAGAAGATCCCCCAGCCCCCCGTCCCCTAAGTATGCCTGTTTCTGCCTGTATACAGTATTACCCAGGGCTCTGCTGTCCTGTGCTGCTTCACCCCTCCAGCTCCAAGCAGCTTAACGCGGAAGCGCAGAAGCCGCAGCAGCGAGTCTGCGCGACGCTCCGCGACACCCGGATGTGCGGCAGGGGCGGCGCTATATACTGCCGGCCGGTGCGGCTCCCTGTTTACGGTAAAGGGCGCTGATCCCCAGTTTGGCTCAGATAACACGCCAGCAGACGCATATTTACCTTCCCATAGTTTTATAATGACTCCATCACTTTGTGATCTTTATATATTTCTTGCATTTCTGTGACACGGCTACTCCCTCGTTAATAGACGGAGGTCGGGGTTAACGTTATCAGAAGCGGTAATTCATATAAGCGGTCGAAATCCAGTTGAACTGCAGTATCAGGGTTGCCAGCTGTCATGCATCTGGTGTGACACAAATGCTTTCAGACTCATGCAAGAAATATAACAATAAATCTACACTGTTCCATTATAAACCTAAAATTAGTTACGCCTCTTTCAGCATTGGGGTACTTTGCAAACCCTACAGATTATTTACAAGGATACAAGGTAATAAAATTGTCACATACATGTACATCCGTGTGCATGTATGTGCAGACCTGTCTCACTGCGGCCAGCTGACTAAAATTGGCGAACCTGCAGAATAAAAATGTTCTCAGAGACGTTAATGTGCACCTGTTCGCGACACGGAATCCTGGGAGATATGTGCGCTATATCAAAGTCACTGCAAATTATGCTAGGGATGGGGTTCCCTGTAATTACTGGGAATTGTATGAAATTATAGCCTAAGCCGCCCATAGGGTCTACAGGATGGGCATCCCTGCGCCGAAATGAACCCATCATACCACTCGGCAATACAGCGTTTCACTAAGGTATCCTCACTAGTGTGCTAACACAGCAAAAACGATACTGCTTATTGAACGCTGAGCTTGCAGCAATATCTTTACAGTAATACAAACTGAATTTTTGTAAACTAAAACGGTCACCTCCTATTACTCTAAAAATAGAAGTGAAGAAGAAGTTACTTCTCAGAGCTGGACTTTTTTGCTTGTCTAGAGACTATCTGCTCCTAGGAATTATTTCTATGACGTTTCTAGTTCTATTGGTTTGTATTCTACTGGAGAACTAGACAGAAGGAAAGACATTGGACCTGACTGAGATGCGGGACTGAGATGATTAATGGAAATGAAAAGAAACACTCATTACGTAATAATATAATGTCCACCTGTCCTTCTACAGTATGTAAATGAATTCAATTTCCCCAGTGCTTTTCAAAATTATTCTGAAACTTGCGTGACATCTTATTCAAAGGACATTGTTAAATGATTTATTACAAGACAAATCTAAAAAACACTATCGAAGCACCAAGACTTGAATTTATGTTATCTAATTGAGATAAGTACTAAAAAAAAAAAAAAAAAAAAAAAGTTTTCACTTCAATTATCAGCGCAAACCAAAGACAGAGAAACGAAAAGGTCTCACTGCATCTTGCACATTGCAAACAGTAATTTATGTCTTTGTGGAATCCCCTTGTTACCAGCTGTTTCTTGTTGTTGTTAATTAGTCCTGTGAATTTAAGTCCGCGTTACAGTATGTCTCCCTGTCCGGTCATTCACGTTATTTGTGGTGTAGTTGTCGGCTGATCGTGTCCTGCCTTTGATTAAACCCCGTGTTTGCCCGACACTTGGAGTCCTGTCCCTGCTTCCTCGCTCCGAGCCCTGGCTATACATAACATCTTATTGTGTTTCTAAGTGGGGGGTTGGGCGTAGTGGTTATCACTGTTGCCTCACAGGGTCGAGTCTCTGCCGAGGCTCTATGTCTGTGGAGTTTGCATGTTCTCCCTGTATTTTCGAGGAGTTTCCTCCAGGCCTGCTGGTTTCCCCCCACAGTCCAAAAACATGCTGAGGTTAAATGGAGTTACCAAATTTCTCATAGGTATGCCTGCGATGGGTTGGTACCCCATTCTAGGTTGTTCCCTGCCCTGTGCTCATATTCTCTGGATCCCCTGTGATGCTGAATAGGACAAGTGCTTATGGAAAATGGATGGAATGCATTTCTGCAGCTGTTTCTCTGTGCTGTTTGCATTCATGACTGGTAAGGGGTCTAAGATGCTTTGGTCTGCACAGTTCCAGTCTGGGGAAATGATGTAATGAAGATCAGATTCATATGTGCTTTTCTCGATTGGTGCCAAACAATCGATATCGAAAGGTTATTGTTTTTCACCCTTTAATACTTTGGCCACAAGCGCTATGTTTTCAGTAGAATGGCAGGAAGTGACATCAATGTTTCACCCGCAGTGGCCTTAATTCACTGTAAGATCTTCGTGATTTATGGGTGGCTGCCAGTATCATGAGACCACAGCTCCCGCAAGCAGGAAGGGCGAACCTTGACCCAGCTGTGTTTTTAGAACCCACCCTTGTCCTCCTTGGTTGCGCTGAGAGTGATCAAGGGATTTTGGTCACCTGTCACTCAGCTTTGGGAATGGAAAGCGATACGCGAACGACAGGTAAAATGTTCTTCGTTTTGGCTCTATGGTAACAGCAGCCCGATAGACTGAAGGTCCACATGCTTTTCTCACCTATAAAAGCCTTTGCCCGTCAGAGACAAGGTGTGACTTTTTACATTTCTCACCACGTCCCTTCCGCTGTTCCTATTAAATGAGCAGGTACCGTTTTCTTCTCAGCCGGGGTCTAAATTTAATTGTACCCTGGCATTTTTTAATTGGCATTTCAAAAAAAAAAAAAAAAAACACAAAGCTGGTTCACAGATCCATTACCCACGCAATTATTTTCCATATTGTTTATTTAATATAGGCAGCCACATTTTTCACATTTTGGTCACTGAATCATAGAACAAACCTGTTTTGATGTTGGTTCCTCATCCATCTCCTTCAAGTCTCTAATACTCTTTCATAATATCTAATCTATCTTGTTATTCTTGTATGCCATAATATCTGTGGTGTACACGTCTAATCTTTAATCAGCTCTGCTAAGTTGCATCTGCACGGAAGGTTGAAAGAAAACCTGCAAATCAAATGAGGTAAATGTACCACTCATACATTTTACCTACTTAGTAGACAGTTTTACCCAAAGCTACATGCAAATGAGATAGCAAGGTTAGCCAGTGCCTGGAGCAATTGGGGTTTAAGGGCCTTGTTCAAGTGCGCAATGGTGACATCATTCTGTCCAACTATGGGATCTGAACCAGCAACCTTCTGATGCCGGTTAAAGCATCCACACCTGGTTGAGCCACACTGCGCCCCCAAGAATGTAGAAAAGGAGTTTTTGTATCACACCTTATACACAGATTGCAAAAACGAAAGCATCTAATTATCTACTTCATCTTAAATATTATCTGCCTATTGTGGTTTTTATACATGAATAATTGTGTAGCTCAGAAGAACAGGCCCCTTACACCCTCTCACAATCTGAAATTAAACTCAAAATGCAAATTTGTTTTTTTCTTTAAAATGGTAACTTCCTGGAAATGTGAGCGACACCTACGGTCTGTTCACGTTCTACCAAAGGTTTTCTCATCCCAAAAGCCGCTTTCCAATGAAGCGACCACTAGATGACACTATTGTTATTTACATACAGTACTGTACCGTCAACTGCCATTATCACCCCATTGTCACGCACTTACAAATCACCGGACAGAAGGTTACCTTGTATTGCGTTTAATCACCAAATAGTGGCCAGTTTTGTCATCAGTGACTGTATAATAAATAAATAAATAAATGCAAGAAAGATGACCAAGTTAGCAGAGCAGTGTTCTTCCATTGCTAAAAAGTGAAATCACTGGTGCACCTTTTGATTTATATCTCGTTTCTACACGGGATTCCTCATGCGCTTCCCCCTAACCTGACAGCTCCTAATTTTGGCATGCCCCCCCTTGTAAGACACCCGGGTTTTCACTGCATGACCAGTACAAGAACTTGATGGAGGGGACAATGTCAGCCGTCAGTCTCACGAGTACTTTCAGGTCGAGAGTCCGCTTTTGCGCTACCTGCTGCAATCCACTACCTGCTTCCCTGCTATGCTGCTCAGTGCTCCTGGCTTTTCTCCTGTCCTGGTTGGCTCTGTTTTTCTGGGAAAGGGTGGCACCGGCATATTTGTATACGCAACCTACATTCCTGTAAGACTAACTAGTTTGCATCGCTAAAATAAAAATGTCATGAGGGTACATATGGATAGGCTTGACTAGTCTGCAATTCAGAGGATAATAAACAACAAACGTGACATTTAAGGATAAGCGGAGCTACGAATATGGGCAACATGAGCTAAAAAAAGGGCTCAAGGCGCTTATCTACAAGAAGTTAAAGGGTTTGAGCAAGAAGAATGGAGAGAACTTGTACCTGACGTGTGTGTTTTGGCCACAAACTGCGGTACCTACTGTAAGCCACGAAGATGGCAACCTTAATATGGTGTCTATGGCATGAAATGTGTGAAATGACAAACTACACAACTGCATATGTTTCTCGGTGTTGCCATGGAGATGCAGAGAGGCGATTGGATGTCTGCTGTGGCACACCTTTTCTGGCGACACTTAGACACCTCTGCAAAAAATTCTGCTGAAGTCTGGGGGCCTGGACTTGTTCTCCTCCAGCCCAACTTAGATGGTAGACGTTTCTAGAACAGCAGTCTCCGGCTTGCTCCTCTGCAGTTCTGCCTGCAGAAACTGGGTCTACTACCCCCTCCGGACCTGCCCACCGCTGCTTCCCTGCTCCATCTCTCGTTGCAGGAAGGGGCCAGAATGCCGACCCTATGCAGCCTGACAAGCCTCTATGTCCGTCTCATGCTACCTTTATTGTGGAATTTTCAGGGAAAAATACTGCAATTCGAACCTGTGACCTTCCAATCACAGGCACAGCCTTTCAAAGCCAGGCCCCAAATGATGAGGTCGTCCATTTATCCGGACCTCCTCATGTTTTCTGAGAAGTGCTTTGGTTTGACACTCGCAACTCAGGATTTAATAAGCTGGAATACGTAATGGTGTACTTCTCACAGGTTTTAGTGACAAAAATGACACCTCGTATTAAAGATGTACCTGCAATATATTGCTAAAGAATTGGGCAAGAGATTGGTAAAATTGCATCAATCTCTATTACTTGTAGGACAAGTACTTCCTTGGTTATGGTTTAGGTTATTTATAAAAAAAAATGATTCATAAAAACAGTAGGTAAATACCCGGTAGAAGACTTCCACACAGTGTAGTAGTGTTAGCAATGTCAGCAAAAAACGGGATGATATGATATGTTTTTAACCTGATCTTCTTTTCACTGTGAGTCTGTGTTTACTTGTTATTTGTGTCAGGCTCTTTAATACCACATAAAAAACAAAATGCTTGGAAATAGCACAGGTCTCAGATGTATTTCACTCATGTTATCTTCTTTAGCCTCGAGAAGCAATTTTACAGCAATATCAATTTCAAAATCAAAGCCAGAATGCTTGGCAAGGAATTTTATTGTGTTCTGAATTTCAGAACTGTGGCCTTTTTTAGATGACAATGGCTTCATGCCTTCTGGGTTGTGGGTTCAATTCCCAACCAAATGGGTTTCCTCATGCTGTTCACAAGGATGCAGTTAGGCAAACTGGTGACTCTGACTTGCTTTTAGTGCGCGCCCTGGATTGGCACATCCCAATTGTCTCCTGCCTTGTGCCCAATCCTTCCTGGATCTCTGTGACCCTGTTCTGGGTAAGTGGAAACTATATTATCCTCCAAGAGAACTGTTTCACTTTCCTCAGGTAAGACAAAACTCATCGTTTGAATCCTGTTTGGAACCCGTTTGCAAACAGGGCAAGATAATAGCGTTACAATGTGCTGAATTTGAGGTAAACATTAGGATGATATTGCTGTGAGTTGGTCAGATTTAAAGGAAATTGGATCTGCATTGTCCGAAGTAATGATCCCTGTTATGAAACTTAAGAGAAAGTCAAACAAGGAGTGACTCTAGGATTTCAAGACCCGAAACAACAAAAGCAACACCGAACAGGACCAGGCAAGTAGTGTGGCCCTACACTCAACTTTGAAAATGGAGAATTACTTTGTTATAGAAATACTGATGGACAAGACAAGCAGTGACATCTCTTGTCGTTAGTAATATTTTAAATGTTTACTTTTTTCTGTCCTATTTCAGTTTTCTCAATTCTTTTTTTAGGTGCAGGAGGTATTAATGAATCAATGCATTTTTGAAGGTCAAACTCTCAGACATTTAACCCTTTTATCTGCCACTATACGTAATAAATTGAACTGTCAATGTGAAAAGGGCAGCTTACTGCAGCAGCTTTTAGGCTTTGTGTCAGACACTGGGACGGGAATCGCTCGCTGAATCTGCTGGGCCTGCTCCACTGACACTGGGATCTCTGGTATTTTGAGGTGCTCCAGAGGTGCTCAAGGGTTACAGAGAAACCAAAAAGAGATTGGCACTCCTTGACAAGAGTTTACTTGTGGGACATTCCACGACACCCAAGGCTGTCTCTGCACCCGTGCTCTGTGCACATGCTATTTTTTTCTCCCCATACTCTGCTGGAGGCATGAATTTTGTTGGTCTACTTTGAGACTCTCTTCATTGTCAGTAATACATAACGGGTCAGAAAGGGACTGAACGGAAGATACGCTGTTACCAAAGACACCGATGATGCCGCCTCACAAAAAATATTCATTACATTCAAATATACAAAAGAAAATCATTGAGCTCATAATTTGTGCCATTTATTCTATTCTGTGTTAACTGTTCCATGTGCAATTATATGTAAATAATTTTTAAAGATGCATAAATATGTGTGATTTGCTGGCAGACAGCCATGTGGCACAGGGCAGAGAAGACAGAATGTGCCATTGGGCATGAAAACGAAAGTGAGGCACTTCCGCTTCAGCACAAGGTGAATCCGCTCGGACACAAAATTCATCAGGCATCAGGTCTCAGAAAGGGGAACTGCATGTGGTCGCATGGCCTGGGCTGAGAGCCAGCACAGATGTCTCTTTTGTAATATTGGTAATTATGCAGGTTACCTAACCTGATATGAGCTCTCTTGGGAATATCTTCCATATTCCGTACAGTCTCGGTGATCCTAGAGAGCAAAAAGGCACAAGGCAGAGGATACACTGTGGATTTGTAGCTCAGGAGGTTAGACCTCTGTGCTTGTGATTGGGAAGCAGAATAGTCATGTGTCCATTGGGTGTGCTGCCTCCTCTAGTTGCTTGGAACCACCCCCCGCAATCTGATTGGATAGCTCTCTGAACAAATCCAAATCATTTTTGTTGTTCTGGCTTCAGAACACTTCCGCAAAGTGTTCCGCAAACTTCCACAAGTTCAACAGAGCAATTTTTCAAACACAAAACATTTCATTCAGTATTACAAGTTTATTAAAAGTCAAAATTATTGACACCTCTATATTTCATATTTGGTAAAGTATCTGGTTGGCAGATTAGTAGCACTAACCTCTCCTGGAAAAGTATGACAAAATTGGAACATTTTTTCTGTGGGATCTTCCATTTCAAGATACTTCATAGTCTTATGCTTGTTGACTTTCATCTTCAAATCAGACCTCAGGTTTTTAATAAGATTTAAGTCTGGAGGTTGAGATGGCCATAGAAAAAGTGGAACAAGCATCCCTGCATTGATTTTGATGTATGTTTGGGGGTCATTGTCCCGATACTTAGCAGAATTCATTATGCCACTGATTGTAATAGGAACCTTTCATCACTAACAAGTAAACAGCTCCAGGGCATCAATGATCCACCACCAAATTTGACCAAAATCAGGTGTTCATCTTGGTATGCTGTCCTCATTCAATGCCAGACATGCTGATGCGATGCATGGCTAACGAGATCACTTTTGGTCTCATATGACCACAATACACAATTCCAGCTGTAGTTCTGATGACACTTGTCAACATTGAAGCACCATAATCTGTGAGTTATGCTCAGTAAGGGCTTCTATTGTGCAACCCTTCCAAAGAGCTTGATGAGGTGGAGAAGATGTCTTGGCGATTGAGTTTGAAACTTGTTAAACCCAAGATTCCACTAAATTCTTCTAGATTCCACTCTGCAGCTCTGAACCTCTGATCCTTGCCTCCTTCTCCCCCCCCCACTCACCATTCTCCTCCCCGTGTGTGTGGGAGGTGTTCTCTTCTTGGCAAATCTGCAGCTGTTTCAGACTTCTGAAACTTCTTTGATTGTTGCCCTGCTGGGGCTTGGCGGTGTAACCGTTTATATATTTTTACCTGATCTCCAACAGTCATCTGTCTCTTTTCAGCTGAGAGCTCTTTGGTTTTCTCCATGGTGATGGATGAAAAGGGGATTTTACATGCACAGCCTCATGTTTAGATCCCAGGGACACAAGAACTGGTCACAAAATAGTTCCTGAAGACAAATAACAAGTAAAAAAACAGAATGTCATAATAGAGTTCACTTTGCTTGGTTTCATTTAAAATATCCTGTATAAGTGTCTCAAAACACTGTATTACAGTGCAAGTATACATCTTGCCCAAATGCTTGAAAAGCACAGTTGAAGCATTATGCATTTTGTTTGTTTTATATAATATTTTTTCCCTATTGTCATGAAGGGTGCCAATAATTCTTGAGCTGACTGTATACAGTCTCCAGACAGGATGTGATTTTAACAGGTTTTACATCTGAGACGCTTCATCTGTTTCTTTTCTACACTCGCCTGCTTAGTCAACGTCCGCAGCTGCTGGCTGTAACAGACCTGCCTTTTCTCCCAAGAACTGAACATAAGCTGTGTGATGCTACAGACACTGAGTGGATTCACAAGCCAGTTATAATAGGGACTGCATTGCATAGCAAAGATACTACGCAACCTATGCACTACTGTTATTAGGAGAAAGTAAGGCTAATTTTCGTGAAGAAATTTTTTCTATGCATTCATTAGAAAGGTGGTCATTGAATAATTTATCCTTAATGGTCCGGGGAAATGTGTCGAGATTACTTGTCGTTAGGATAATGATAACCCATGAATCATCATTATCTGCATTTATGGCTATTATTTACGGTAACTAGGGTGGATATATCACATGACGAGTGTCACGGTGCGGACCGGGGAAACAGAAGCCGGGAGACGTAGGATCGGGGAAATTCAGGGTTTAATGAAAGTAAAAGACACAAACAAGCGGTAAGGCAGGTTGACAATACAATGACCGGACTGGGGAAACAAACTGAAACGCGGACTAAATACGGAGGACTAATGACGGCAACAGGAAACAGCCGGTGAACACGGGGAATCCACACGAGGTTAACAAGGTGGCGTGGCACATGGAAGGAACAGACGATTGGAGCAGGACAACTAGAGCTACAGGTGGCAATACTGTGTCTCCCAGAGGGGACCATTGAGGAGGTTACAATGTATCTTGCATTTGTGCAAAATGACTATAACACATTCGTATGAGATATGGTGATGAAGTACTTACTGTATGGGGCATAGCCTGTGACCTGACACTGTAGGCTGCAGCATAAACGTTTCCTGTTAAGAAACTACATACAAAAGCAAACAGTCTGCAGGCTAAACGACAGCTGTGTAGCTCAACAAGTGAAGATCTGTGTCCGGAAGGTTGTGGGTTTAAATCCTTTGTGGCTGGCAGAGTAATCATACCACTTTTACATCCTTGAGCATGGGCCTTGATCCAAACTTCTCCAGGAATCTCTAACCGTCAGTCACAAACGTCCCTCACTTGTATGCCACTTTGGACAGAAGATTCTGCTAAAGAAACAAATATAAATGATTCAGATGGAAACTGGAGAAATATAAATACTTAAGATCCTAACTTTTAGAATGATGGTTATGTATCCGCCAGTGCTGTCGTTCTAAGAAATGACTTGAGCTTATAGTAAAATTATTTTACAAGGATTCCACCACGCTTTTTTTTTTTTTTTTTGGAACTGCCACCTATCATGACTCATAACAAAACCAATGGAGCAACAGTTAGCATGTTAGCAAGAAATGCTAATGGGTTTCCCCCCAATAGGTTTGATGCTGTTTACATTAACTAATGAAGGGTATGTGGTCTGTGAAGGTACCATTGCAGTTTTCATCAATGTATTATAACTTAGCACTTCCACCTAGGATGCGGTTCAGTAGGACGGACATGGCACAAGGTGAGGCCATCCATTAAATGCAGGTCATAATCTGAAGTGTTACTTCCTGTATATGTGTTTATTTACACAATGAGCATAATAATGAAAACTGCAGCCATCTTTATTGCGTGACTAATACAGAGATCTGTCATCCATGTGTAACAATAATCTTCTAAACAGCTTGTCCAGTAACTGCAACAGATATTAACACATACTCCCTGTACTGGAGAACCAGCCAGAAGATGGATGGGTTCTCATCGATGTAAAAGCTGTCACGGACGTTTTTCTTCCACAGGCAGTCCAGCCTTGCAAGCGGCGCTGATGATTGGCCAGACCGCGACGGAGTGGGAGGGGGATTCTGGGAGTTCTTCAGCGCCTTCTCAGAAACTCTGCACTCTGGCTTTGAAGTGTGACGCCTGTTTGTGTCTCTGCTCATGAAAGTGCCGTTGCCGTGAGTGGACACTAGTTAACCTTGTTAGCAGTTAACCTTGTTAGCGATCTTAAGCACTGCTATTGGGCTCAGTGCTGCTACACTCATAAAGTGCCACTGAACTGACCTCCAAAATGCCCTACATATGAAATAATTTTGGAAAGTTCTTTGAGTTACCTAATCATGGTCCTTGAGGCGCACCGTAGCCGCTGGGCTCTAATCCAACCAAGCCCTTGATACATCGACATGAACGGCACGTGAATTCTATCAATCAAAATACAGACTCCACGCTAACACACATGCACACGCAGCCAGGATGGGAGTCAATTCCACAACCCTGGAGATTACCCACGAAAGCACCACGCTGCCCATAAAATACCATAGTAAAGTATTTTTATTTATGCTGTTCAGCCCTTAGACTTATGCAATTAACCACGACACTCACGACAGAAACATGAGACAGCAGCATACTGGAACGCAAAACGCCGTTCTGTCAAAACACACAAACAGACAAACGTCCTAAACTGAGAAGATTCATTTATAGAATTATCTTGTAATTATGTGAACAGTGTCGTTATTTTTTTTTATTTTTTAAAGAATGTAGGAGCAGCTGGAGGGAGAAACATATATAGAATGAGGGTTCAGGTCCTCAGCGGTATGATATCACTATATGGAGCAGATCCCTTGGCTCAGTGAAGGGACACTCTACTGTATAAATAACATCAGGAGCTTCACTAGGGAGCATAAGTCGCTTATATATCCTAGGAAAGGAGTTGTGCAAATTCAATTGAATGAACAGTAACGTTTTTCTTGAAGGGGCACAACAATGTTGTAGTACTCCCTTATTTATTGTATTAATTAAGTGGAAAACAAGTGCTAGTTATGAACTGACCCCACGTTCATTCATCATTAATCAGTCATAACGGTTCATGTATTTCCTGCAGGTACTTTGTTCATGATTTGTACTTGGATAGTAACTGAGTTACTAAGTTACTTTTGCCCCCACATGTAAAGTGTTACTGAATGAATGTTCTAAAATATGTAATTAAGCAAATGACAACAACAGCAGTGAAATGCACAACAAACTTTCACTATAACACGGAAATTATAAAATGTAGACAAAACACAGCAATTTGTTTTCTCTTCAGATTTTTCTTTTTTTTTTAACTTTGTTTTCTTGATGTCTGATCTCAGACTCCTGCTCTGTTTGATTTCCTTAAGCCGCAAATTAAGCCACATTCGAAGGCCATTTCTGCAGCCCAGTCAACGTGGAGTGACCTCAAAGCTGGATTCTTGGCTGAAACAAAGCCTGTTGGCATCTCTGATTGGACAAGCAGTAGGTCTTCCATGCCATGTGTGATGAAAACAATTACCCGTTAAACATATCAATTAATTGCAATTAATTAGTATTATAGAATAACATATTTACTGTAAGTGGTTAATTGTGATTGACTGACGTGCTAAAATGGGTGTGACCCTACCTGCGCTTTCCTGCCCCCCCCCCGCCCAGCAATTCCCCCCCGCTGCTGAATAAGGTTCTTATGGTGCATAACGGCTAAACACCGCGGGACACGTTCATTCATGTGTAGACACTG
>JAODKE010000028.1:17886347-17919001 GCA_026779605.1 Mormyrus hasselquistii | reverse complement strand
GTAACGGGAGACACTAATAATAATAATTATGTTCTTTCGAGGGGGGGAGGGGGGGATAAAATTGAAAAGAAAGGAGTAATGGCTTGGTCGGCTCTCCACCTCCTCCTCCACTCCTACTTCACACTATGAAGAGCGAGTGGGAAAGCTATTCTTTTAAGATGACTGTTGCCTTGGCACACGGCGCCTATTTATGACATCACCATAATCACTGCATCTCACTCGGATGAATTAATGGATTCATTTTAAACCTGACCAGAGGCTCGGAACACCAGGCCAAATCGCTGGCATTCCATTCGCCACGGCAATCACGGAATCTTCAATTTCACGCCCCTAGCGACCAAACTTTTCTCTTCCTGCCTCATGGCCAGCACTAGGAGCCTTTGGCTGTTAAAACTGTGTTCTCTTGTGTGGCTTGACGTAATGGGCCTTGGCAGAGAGCGCCGCGATTCATGAGTAGGTGACGCAGTTTTGCGGCTTGGATGCGGCAGTAGGTTTTTCTTGCAAGTGTCCAATTTTCGGTTTTTGCACTTGTCGGTTAAAAGCCTGTTGAATTTTCATTAAAATAACAATGAAGAAACATTCTTGCTCATGTAGGGGATATTTCACATAATATGACTTAGAATTGCAGTTTAATTTGTTGTATAAATAGTAACTCTCAAAGAAGGCATTTTAATTAAATGCACAGTCACTTGTATGTCCAATTAATATGCAAGGTGCTAATTAAGGATTTTTGGAAATGTACAGAAAGTGTGCATGGATCTTTTGGCATCACCCACCCTCACAGAATAAAACTACTTAATTTTACTGCATTTATACAGGGAGACATCATTTTGTATCTAAACAATATTTATTTTACATCTTCAAGTATCCTGACATTATATATTTCCATTTCAGTTCAACAGGTGTCAAACAGGTGACTTTTTTATAACCTAACATGTTAAGAATAGTTTTGTTCTCAAACAGGTTACATTATACGAACTAAATAAATATCAGTAATTCGTGACAACATTAGATTTATTTATTTATACTTTGGCCACTATGTTTCTAAACGCTAATGCTTCAACTTAAACTTAATTACCATTTTAAATGAACTATACAAGCTCGTTCTACGAAAGTTTAAATGTACCAGCTTAAAAGCAACAAGTTGACACATATAAGCAGAGACTTTCATAAAGTTGGCCCTGTAGGTTCATTTGAAAAGCTAGCCAAATTAAAATGCAAACATTTCCCTCGCACCATATTTTCACAAAGCTTCAATACACTTCTGTGGTAAAAAGACCCTATTTTGGTAACACTTTACTGTACTTTAGGGATCTACACGTGCGTACGGGTGCCAGGAAGTGTTTTAAAAAAATTAAAAACAGTTCAGTGACATGCACCATAAACATACTACACCTTAAATAATTCTAAACAAATTAGACCTATAGATTTGAATGAACCATATTCCTTTAACCAACTTTGAATTATTTAGGTTTAAGGGATCTTTACTGGGAAAAGCTCTATACCATCTACTTAAGCAATACGTATGGCTACATAATGCTAGTGTAAGAATCCCCAGACATTCATAAGATTACTCTGAGGTGTGTGTGAGAATATATACATATATATACATGTATATACACATCTATGAGAAGCACCAACACAGAACCTAAGAAGCATTCTTTATACACCACCATGCACTGTCCTTCATGATCCATGACCGTTAGGATGAAAACGCCATAGAGTAGTCAAATTAATAATCATTGAACAATGCATGTTTGGTAAAGTATTACACGTTTTAAGTGAGGTACAGTATTAACCCCATGACTGATGTAAAAAAAGCACGCAGTTTGTAAGAATTTACAGATGCCCATAAGCTGAATAAGAATATTTAGGAAGCACAAAAGAAACATACTATGAAGCTTGATGTACATCTAAAAAACACCTTTGACTTCCCTTTTAGGCCCATTTTCTTGAGGATTTTTTTTTTTGTTAAAAAAGCAACCTTTTTGTTATTCTGTCCACAAAGTACTACCTGTGGTACGTATAAAGTAATATTACATTAACTGTCTATTCTTGGCACTGAGAACTTACATTTATGGCAGTTAAAAATTGCCAGCAGTGACAATAGTTTATAATGTAATTCCAAGGCTAAAAAGAGCGAATAAACATTTCCCCTATAGATAAATAAACAATTACATACACTTCATTTGTAATTAAATACATTGATATTTCATTTGGAATTCACATTATTTCCTTTCAAGAAACAGAGAAAGTTTAGTTTTTTTTTAAGTCAGTCAAAGTAAATCCATGGGTTGAGTTATATAACATTGTCCGCTTCTTTCACAAATAGACGCCCATAGGTCCATTCGGAACCTTGTGCGTTTCTCAAAACCGGTGGCAAAAGTTGAGCCAACATTCATCAGAAATGAACTGGGGTGGGACCCCCCCAATCCTTAGCCAATCCCAGACATTCCATTTACCACCAGCACTTTTTTTTTATAGCAAAATCAAAACTGATTGCAAAAACTGATCAAAACTTGCATGTAATGTCACAGCGTAGATGAGCTCTGCTTATAGTCTCTCAGGATGATAGATGCGTATGTCACGCTTGGTGGTGTGCACAATATTGACTCTGATACTGGAGAATTGTTGAAGGGGGTGCCAGATTCCATTAAATCCTTAAAAGGGGTCGGGGGGGTGAGGGCTGGGGATTCCTCAATAGCGATTTTAGCCTGGGCCATCTCCTCTTCCTCGTGGACAGTGACGTCGTCTCCCATGTAGCCGAGAATGAGGTTGAAATGCTCGCTCTCCACCTCTTCCTCAGGAGACGCGGCCAGATCGCCGAAAACGGCGATCGGTTGGGACAGGACCTGCTGCTGGACGACGTGGGGCGGGAAAACGGGCCTCACCCCGTCGTCCGGGCCCTCGAGGTTGATCAGGTCGCTCAGGTCGGGGATGTTGGCGTTGAATTTGTCAACCATCTCCTGCAGCTGCTCTATGTCTACTTGCTGGGGAAGGAGGTTCTGGAGGTGCTGTGTCATGTACATCTGCAGCCCCTCCGGCTCCTTTGTCGGCCCCGACGGGGGCCTCTCGATCATCATGGGAGGGCTGCTGGGAGGGTTGTATCGGATGGGGTCGCCCTCGTCCTCCTCGGCGACATTGTACAGAGTCTTGGTGCTGAGGTCAGAAAAGTTGAGGCCAGTGTTGTGGGAGGCTTTAGTTAGGGGTTTGATGACTGCTGTCTGATTGGAGCCTGTTTCCTGTCTCTTCACATGTACAGACAGTCTGTGCCACATGTGTTCCCCCTTGGGTGGTTGTCTTGCACCTGGTTCAGACCATGACACAGACTTTCCATTAGAACTATGAACAAAATAAAGACGGCTGTTACTTCACAGGAACCGGAAAGTGGAAACACACAAGCATTTCTGGTTCATGTAAATATCTACATAAATGTCACCGTTGTATCACTAAGAGCGCAATATCAAATTCTATGTACAGATCTTAACCAAACTGGGCTAAAATATATATATATATATATATTTGTACTTAAAAAAAATCATTATTGTTTCCTCTTTTTCTCCAATTTTAGAACGAAAAAAATGTTTAGTCAAACATCAATATTCCATCAATATCTTATTCATCCAGGAATTAATAGCACTTTCATATCACAAAACAGCCCCAGCCCTCAACAGTGAAGAGTATGCTATTATTACGCTATAAATATGATATGAATAATTTATAAGCTATTATTGCTGAACTCAAAAGCATCATGGTTGTACTTTGTTGTAGTCGTTAAAAATTAGCTGAAGACTGCAGCTCTGAAACTTATACACAGTGAAAACTACACATAGTGTAGCCACACGGAGCATTCTCACAAATATGTTGTTTGCATCATTTGCTTGCCATCTGTCAGTTTACAATCATCACACACAATGTGTGGCACAATTTATTTTCATTGCCTTATTGGTGCCTGTGCAACCACGATGCATGTTTGAGGCTATTTTGTGATAATGAGACTCTCAGATCTCAGCTGAGATACTGAGGTCAGTCATAGACCACAGAGGTATTCTGTGACCTTTTATGAATCAGATCAACTTACTTGGCACTTCCTGGGGCATTCTTCTTCCTCCTGAACATGTTAAGCAAGCTACTGTTCCTACAGTTGGCCTTGCCGTCTCCCACGTGCATACGCACAACGTCCGAGGTGGTGAAGGCGCTGCGTACATTTCGCTCGGGCTTGGCGATGATGATGTACATCTTGGGCGTGAACATGCAGCCCAGCGCCACAGTCACACTCAGGCTGACAGAGAAGGAGGTGGTGATGATCTTGTAGTTGCTGCCGAAGTAGATGGGCACGAAGGCCAACCAAATGATGCAGGTGGTGTACATGGTGAAGGCGATGTACTTGGCCTCGTTGAAGTTGGCCGGCACGTTGCGCGTCTTGAAGGCATAGTAGGTGCAGCTCATGATCAGCAGGCCGTTGTAGCCCAATGGTGCCACCATGCCCATGTTGCTGGTGTTGCATATGAGGAAGACCTCCCTGATGCTGGGGTAGGACTTGACGGGCTCTGGTGGCTCCAGGATGAGAAGCGTGACCTCCAAGGTGAGCTGGATGCTGATAAGGATGAAGGCGATGACCACTTGGGCCCAGGCGCTCATGAAGCGCGGCTTGCGCGTGCAGATCTTCTTCTTGCTGCCCGCCAGGATGCGGGCGATACGGTTGGTCTTGGTTACCAGGGCGGAGTAGCACATGGCGGAAGACAGTCCCACAAGAAGACGCTGCAAGTAGCAGGAGGCCACCGTGGGCCGGGCGATGAGGGTAAACGGGCAGATGTAGCCCAGGAAGATGCCCGCTAGGATGATATAGCAGAGCTCACGGCTGGAGGACTTCACCACCGGGGTATCCCGGTACAGCACAAAGATGAACGTCACGAACATGGTGACGAGAATGCCAAGGCAGGAAAACACCACGGCCACTATGGACTCAGCGTTGCTCCACTGAAGGTATCTCAGAGGAATTGGCTGGCATCCTGCAAGGAGAACACAATAATCATATTGTAAAACCCATGTGTGGCACTCTACTTCATGCAGAGGACATATTCTTAGGAACTACACATAAAAGGGGTTTTGATATTCGCATGTTAGTTACACTGGTATAATTATAATTCTCTTGAAATCCCCTGCAGTTTCTTGTGAAAAGTAAGGTGCCATGATTGCAGCTGAGGTTGTAATTAATGCCCTGGACCTATGACCGAAAAGCTGTTGATTAAAATGGCAGAATTAGATCAGCGACAAGGTACGCTTCAGACATCTAAGCATAGTTTAAAAATGGGCTGTGTGTGTACTATTTATGTCATTTGGATGACACTCCTCCAGAAATCAATAGTCCAGACTGGCAAAGTGCTAGTGAACAAAATAAATAAATAAATCAATAGATAAATAAATGTTATAGTAAGAAAACAGTGAGAAATATTACCTAGTGAGAGCATATGTGAACCCTGAAATCTAGTCTTATTTCCTCAAATAAATTATTGCATTTATATGCAAATTTTCACCATATACAAATTAAATTTACGTAGAAGAACCCTGAACAGGTAAGGAGAAAAATGAACAAATTTACACTTTGCTAAGACCTAATATGGTGGAGCTACAGTTAAAGATTGGATTAAGCGTGAACACACCCATAAAAACCGCCATGGCATCAGTCTGGATCCCCTCCCATGTCCCAGATAAGCCATCTGAACCTGGCACCTCAGCTCCGGCTTTGAAAATTTACCACGTGCTAAAGTAGGTTTTCAGTCCAACTAAAAATAAACTCCTCCCCGTTCAGGGACAGTCCAAAGACAATGCAGGCAGCAAAACTGCAGCAGCCACGATGATGCACATAAACCCGGCGACTCTGGAAAGAATGCGGCGACGGGAAAAATCTGACAATGTCCGAGAGCCGTGAACGAGTCCTTTTTCCACCATGTCTTCCCTATTCCGGTGGACCCTGATTTCTGTTGATCGTTTTTGTCGTCCCTCATGCTGATTATTGTCCCTCAGCTCCTCCCTAATTTCAGGCCACCTGGCACCTTTTGTTAGCTGCCAATTCAATGCTTCCATCATCCATAACCAGCGGCCTTTCGAAGCAGATTCATTCTTACTGATGTGATTAACAGGTTACAGGTCAGGGGGCCTCATCCCATCCATGTTATAAAAAGTGACATTGGGGATTAAACCTTGAGACTTAACCGCACATTCCTTCCAGCAGGATTAATAAATTTAGCTGCTGTTGGCTGTAATACATTAAACATAGGTTCATATTTCCATCAATTTTATTTACTAATTGCAAAACAAGTATATTTAATTCCAGTTATCACAATTCAGATACCATATTTTTTCTTCATATGAGTTTTCAGAAAATCAGTGTATTCTTGTTCATTCTTTCTGAACAAATGCATTTTGTCTCGTCAACGTATTTTTTTATGATTATTTAGGGCATCTGCTTTAGGGTCCCCAAACAGTTAATCAGTTAATTATATTGCTAGATACCACCAAACAACACTCTTACACACTTATTTACTGCCGAACTGATTTGGTAGGTTGTCAGCTTAGCTCTTGGTTTGCATCTGGAACAGATGTTTAAAACGGGGTCTCTAAGGAGCCGTAGAAAGAGGACAATGTGTAGATATGATGGATTATCTTGCGGCGCGCTATTTCATGGAAAAATAAAACAGCGAGGCCAAGCTACATGTAGCTGAAGGAATATCTTTGTAGACCATTTCCTCAGTTTGGAATTCTCTATTTCGCAAATCCAGACCAGGCACAAGTGCGTCAACCTCTTTGAAGGTGAGACAGTGGTTGACGCACTGCACTGTACCATGGTTCCATGACCACAGGAGATAAACCTGCAGCTTAGACCACTGAGATTTCCAGCGCCTGGACCATCAGTAGCCTCCAGTGTTATCTGATCTCCTTTGAAGGTGTCGTAACTGTGGCAACTAGCTAACAGTGCCAGGGATCGAACTTCGGAGCTGGGTAGCAGCTGTCTTACCTTCGAGCTCCTCATCCGGCCACCAGCCCAGCTCGCACGCCTTGCAGGTGAATTCATCCTGGACGTACTCGTTGTCCTTGCAGGAGGTGCAGATCCAGCAGCAGCTGACTTCTCCTTTCCTGATCACCTACGGCAGAAGCGCACAAAGGGATGAAAATGAGACGCCTGCCCAGCTTCCCAAAGCCCCTTCTCACCCAAAAATCGATTCAGAGTGAGGCGAGAAATTGGACCCTTTGGGTTTCTGGCCCTAGATCTTCACCCCCTCAATCCAGATCTGTTTCTTAAGCATAGACACCATTTGAGATCTGACAGTTACTTCCATATTTAGCTGCTTATTTTCAATAAACATTTGGGTAACACTTTACATAAAGCACTCATGTATAATGAATCATAGTTTCCTTCATAATGCATTATAATGCATTCATAAATATTATAAAACGACTATAATAATTTTAAAAAAGCACAGCACATTATAGATATGTTTATTATGCATTATGAATGCTCTATGAAGCTCTCATCTATAATATACTATACTGTAGATGCCTTCATAATTCATTATAATGGCTTCTACTGAGCATTATAATGCATTATGAAGGTATATATAGTGCATTAGGCATTTTTGTGGTAACCGATTTAGGCTTGTGCTTCTAAGTTTCAGGCTTTGAGAACATCTTGAGTACAAGATGGCATGTGAATATTTAGCAGAACATGACGTGCCAAGTCCGGGGGATCCTACAGGAATAGTCTGAAATAAGAAATGCTGGGTGTCTTGAAGGCAGCAAGGAGATGTATCTGAGCCCACCTTGATCTGGCCCTTGGAGCAGGGCTCGCTGCACACGGATCGAACCATCTCAGTGCGATTCATCAGGATCTTGTAGTCGTCAATATTGAGGATGCCCTCATGCCAGGAGCCCACATTGATGTAGTCATACTGCCCGGATTCCACATACTGCAGGTTCATGATGTCGTATCTGGAGGGCAAATGAAGACCTCACTCTTATGTCTGTACACCGGGTTCTCGGTGAAGCATTGATCTGCAGTGATGCATTGAGTTAGCGTTCATCTGTGGTGACACATTGAATTAGCGTTGTTCTGTGGTGATGCATTGGATTAGCGTAGTTCTGTAGTGATGCATTGAATTAGCGTCCTGTGCTGATGCATTGAGTTAGTGTTGTGCTGTGGTGATGCATCGAGTTAGTATTGTACTGTGGTGAAGCATTGAGTTTATGTTGTTCTGTGTTAATGCATTGAACTAGCGTGGTTCTGTGATGATGCAATAAATTAGCGTTGTTCTGTGTTAATGCATTGAACTAGCGTGGCTCTGGGGTGATGCAATGACTTAGCGTTATTCTGTGTTATTGCATTGAACTAGCGTGGTTCTGCGTTGATACAATGACTTATTATTGTTCTGTGTTAATCCATTGAACTAGCGTGGTTCTGTGGTGAAGCATTGCGTTAGCAATTCTGCTGCAATCATGTTGAGGGAGTGATGGGTGTTGGATTGGTTGTGTCTGTGGAGGAGGACAGTGTATAAAACGAGAATAAAAAAAGGCAGTACTGAGTGATAACAACAGTGTTCCTGCGCAATGCATTCAAACATAAACACTTACATCATATCAGGATGGACAGTGAAGCACCAGTTAGCTACATATGTGTGAATAAGCGTGATGTATTTCAGTTCATCTATTAAAAAGGTCTTTAATTCTTAGATTTTAATCTCTTAATCTTCTCTTAATGTTCTAAAAGAATATCGAGACTATATTTTTATTTGAATATTACCATATGCAAATGTTAAACGCAGTTACTTGTGGTTTATAATTAATTAATTAAGTAATGGCTACATTTTGTCATTTTTATAACAGATTATTTTTCTGAGTAGTGACAACCTGACTTGAACTGGTTAACATGGCAGAGATGTTCTTTTCTTGTTCCGTTCTGTTCTTTTACCCATTGAATTTTACCCTGAATATAACCTTGAACTGAAACAGTCAATAAAAATATAACCCAATATGCAATATGCAAATTGATTTAAGCAAAACCATTCGCAGAACTGTTTTTAACAAACAAATAAAAGCAAAGGTAATACAGTGTGCAATCAGAGCCGCTACCTTCCAGGCGTGTCGCCGTTCTCATCGAACCACACCTCCTCCCCGGAAACGCCCGTGAAAGAGGTTTTCAGCAGGAAGTCCAACAGCTTGCTTCCATCGATGGGATCCATGGCTTCACAGAGACCCACGTGGTCTGGGCAGAGGGCGCGGTGCATGTCATGCAGACCATGGGCCATAGCGTAGATGGCGTTGATGACGAAGCCCATCTTGCTGTCCTGCACATAGTTGTCCTCCAGGCTTTCATAACCTGCAAGTACATCAAAAAATAAGGCAGTTCGTTCAATGCAAAATGACTCCAGGACTCGCCTAAATGTGACTTTATTGCCAAGACCATATGCAAAATATCGTGTGTGCTGCTTGAGTCATAGCAAAAATTATATTATGCTGCTGTTATTTGTCTCCATGATAATGAGTCCTCTCCTAGACCTCTAGTGGTTAAAATAAGGCAGAAAATTTGCTGCAGCACCGTTGCCATGTGACATCATAATACCTTTCAGCTTCTTCTTCAGAAAAAAGACATACTGCAGCTAATTGTCATAATGAAGAAAACATAGAAAAAGGCAAGCTAAATAAAAACTCACATGCCCCTGATATCTGTGACTGCTGTATATTCTGTTTATGTAAGAGGCAAAGGCCACTGAGGCAGTGCAAGCCTCCATTGCTATTGCAGCACAATATAATCTGCACATCATGAAGGTAACAATAGGGTGTCCAGAGAGCTTTTTACCATTGCCATTGGCAACAGGCGGAACTGTTTTCTGCCTCTGTGGATATGTATATGAAAGGGCCAACAGAGCAAAACAGGAGTTTTTTTCATATACAACAGACAACAATCTATTTCTTTCCTGACGCCTGACTTAGCCCTTAGCTAGAGACATGTCATGTTTGCTGCTTCAGTTACTAATGGGTGTTTGTGTCTATTATCAGATACAAATTTCACAATGAAAACCTGTCCCTGGACACTCTATCATTAAAGAAGCAATTGACTAATTTGCCAATTACAGGTGATAGGCAATGAATTTAAAACTGTTAACTTCACACTGTAATTAAATAATACATCTTGACTTAAAGAAAGGTCCGACTATGTACACGTTGTCAGCGATTTACCATGTTTTGCTTGTATGAGGAAGGGCCGTGTCGGTTTGTATGTATAAATAAGATTCGTTTTGCAATATTTTCCTTCATTCAGAAAGAGTAATTGTCAGGCTACAGGATTACTGGAGTAATAAGGCAACCTTTTGAGATTTATCATTAGCCATACAACAAGCTAACTAGTTATTTTACTAAGTCTCTCTCTAGGTAGATCCTGTTATTGATTATACTCATTATCTAGTAATCTAGCAATCTTAATAGTGATAATACCAGCACGATTTCCTATAAAAGTACCACAGAATAAGCAGCATGTCTGTCATTAAGAATGGGTTACGTATTAGTAATGAGGTTTTTCTTCCACAGGGGAGTCTAGTTCAAAATTCATTGCTATCACCTTTAAGCTAGCAAGAAGCTCAGTCAAGCACTATGATTCGCTTTTGAGTAATTACGATAGAGGACTCTCATTTACCAGGAAATAACTTTAGTCAACAGCTGAGAAACTTCGTAAAAGACATCTCCTCTGAATACTCCTCGATACGGTATTTTAAAATTGCCGTTCGACTGATAGCCTTGTCACATCTTGGACAATGAGGAATTCACAAAGAATAAAAAATAATTGTAATAAATTAAGGAAAGGAACTGCCTCATTTTTATTTACTCCATGCTAGCAGGATGGCATTGCATCTGCTATGAAGATCATTATGCATATTTCGGTGATGCAGTGATGAGGGACATTGACTCACAACCTCAAGCTTGCTGGTTCAAGCCCCTTGAGGGGATCTGCTATGCTACACATGAGCAATGGACGTAACCTGAATTTGTGCCATAAATATATCCAGCTATATAAATGGATTAAAAAATGTAAGTTGCCTTTGATAAAAGGCATCAGTTCAGCAGTTTATTGAGAGCTTAATTTGGCTTTAATTGATTGATTTACAGAAGGCAGAGTAACATGCACAATAGGTACTGGGATCATTTTTATTACAGACATGTGCTTGATATCCATAAAATGCCCGATAATGTTACATTTCTATTTGGAAATTGGTTATTTGATTTCTAATGTCCTGAAATATTTACGTTACTCAAATTCATCATGTAGAAAAAAAGAATTGTACATTACCGTTCACTTTTAAACAAAATAAAATATCCATATATCACATTTATACACATATGTACAGTATTTAATGATGTATTCAAAAGCCATTTGTAACAGATATAAACCATGCGAGCACTGAAACCCAAATAAACGCACAGCAACAGCAAAGCACCGGTGTTATGTATCACAAAGGGGTATCCCGGTTGTGAGGATGGTGTGCATCTAACTATACTGATTTATTGTTTCAGCTAAAGAATGATTTTCACGGGGGACATGTTGGGGGTGATGATCCGTAGCCAAGCCCATGGCAGAGGCCAGGCTAATTTGTTTTAGGGTGAAAACCTTTATTAAACAATAAAAATAAAATAAAAGATGGTGTCCTTGCCTTGACACTTGGAGGGGACGCATGGCAAAGCTAAGGCGGGTATGAGAATCTACAAACGTACTCCATTCTTAGGTTGTAATTTGTTATCAGTGGAATATAAAAATTATACAATTATGTATAAAAGTATAAATGCGTAAAAATCATGTCCTGGTTTTACCATTAATCTCTATAATCTTTATTAGAAACGTACAGCAATTATAAGACGTTATATATGACCAGCGGTATAATCATAGGTATGTTTTGCCACTGAACAAGTAGAATGTTTTTCAGTCTGTTTTGTGTTAGTGAAAATAGCATCTGTCATTTAATTCATGTCACTAAAATGCTTTATTGGAAGTGCCATCGTCTGTTAATAATCATTGATAAACGCAAAAAATAAAATAAAAACAATCCAGAGCAGCGGGTTCCATATGTGTGAAAACGATTGGTTTCATTACAGGACAAATAAACAGAGGCGTGTAAAAAGCAATTAGTGCGTCTGAGCAACACATTAAAAAAGACTTGAGCATTATGAAGAGTTTTCTATATACCATAGCAAAAGGATATAAATACTGGAATATATTCTGAAGATTATTAGAGCAATACACAGAATTCAAGATGCAAACCTGGTATAAACTGGAATAAAAAGTATCCAGTTTCCCAAAGTTTTACCGTATGGTTACAACTTGAAACTCAAAAAGATTTAAAGATGTGCCTAAGATATTCCTGCTGTCTGCTAATGCTTCCTCTGCCCCTGGTTAGTGACGTAGCTCAACCCCGATTGGTTAAATACATGATGATCACTGCTGCTAGGGTGGCGGGGTTTTAGAGTGGTAGTGGATGTAACTGTCGACAATTCAAATACGGTCCTCTGTGCGCATTTGCATCCGTAAGGTGAGGTGCTAAGTGGCTATCGTGTAGCCCTATTCCAGCGTTTGTTACATCGGAGGGACTCCAAATCTCTCATCGCTGATTGGTCAATGTGCAGATCTGTGAAGAGGCCGGCACATTGGCATCAGCCCTGGGCATGCAGGAAAGGCAGCAGAGCATCTCTCGCCTGAGACATTGGGGTATTTTAATACAACGGCATGAAAATATACATGTCGGAGCAGTGTGGCAGTATTGAAAAGCGAGGTAGCCAAAGTACTTCCGTCCTTGTCTTGCTTTCCTTTTCGGTGCATAAAATAACCCAATAGCTCTCGAAACTTCAGAGGTCAAAAGATAAATGCTCCAAGCGTCACGTTTCATGTACCCAATTACATTCTGTTGTCTTTATTTGCTCATTTGTGTCCTCGTTGGTAATTACCTCAGGAAACCGGTTTCATTGGTAATCAGCCAATCAGAAACGACGGTTCTTTTGAGTGCTACAATGGAAGCGTTAAGGAGATTTCAAAGTGAATCCCCTATAAAGTGCATTCTGAGAAAAAAAACAGGCTGATGGAGATGGTGTGGTTTTTTCTCAACATTTTTTCCCAAGAACTCTTGATATTCATTGTGCATGGGGAAAGCAGGTCTCATGGTTAAAATCTGGCTTTACCAATTGACGTGGAGAGCATGCTTGAATGGTCACGTGGACACGTGGGCACAGCTGAATTGCAGGGAATCCCAGTTATCTCTGAGTTAATTGCATCCTTTTTGTAGCGTTGCTCAGAATTGCCAAAAAACCCTCTTGATTGGCCAAGAGCATTCTATACCAGTTGACCTCCATTTCTGTGTCAAAGTAACGTTAACTGACGTATAGTGGCGCAAATTCGTTATTAAATATACACTTACCATCTTGGAGCTCTATGCAAAGAAACAGCAAAAATGACACAACAGCAGACTATAACCATATTGGCACATTTCTCCATCACAGCATTTCGTCAAAATGTCAAACAGTGGATGCAGGGCGAACTAACATATGCAAGTGCACTGAGATTGCAAAACCAACCAACTGAACTAATCAAAACTTTGCTTAAAGGAAACAGTAAACGCTACAATGAAAATGTATGAGATGCATGTAATTTAACAAACTTCATTGGATGCACTTTCTCCAAAATGGGTTTTTTCTATATGCAATAAATAGGTTTTCTTGGGGGGGGGGGGGACAAAAACGTAAATGAAAATGGTGACTTTATAGAGTTTTGAGAAGTGAAACATTTCCTACATTTCCCTGTTGATTATGAGAATTGCAAAAAAAATGCACACTTAGGGGTGCCTTATTAGAAACTTGCTTTGCTGAGCAATGTTTCAAGTTCTGATGAACTTTGGCCAGCGTGCTT
Organism: Mormyrus hasselquistii; assembly: GCA_026779605.1. Taxonomy (NCBI): domain Eukaryota; kingdom Metazoa; phylum Chordata; class Actinopteri; order Osteoglossiformes; family Mormyridae; genus Mormyrus; species Mormyrus hasselquistii. The sequence goes on along the minus strand of JAODKE010000028.1, from coordinate 17,905,062 downwards.
TGGATGTGGTCCTGCTGAGCGGGGGACCAGTGAACAGTGACATCTAAATCATGAGAGCTCTATGAGAAGCGTCTAATTTACCTAGATCGGCTTTGTCAGCGGAAAGGTTAGGTGAGGGAAGAACAACAAAAGTATTACAACATTACAAAAAGAAACATTACGCACACAAGGACAGCCACTGTTCACAATTACACATAAAGACACAAAACATTGAAAATATTGTTTGCCTAGGAGACTATAATACGGGTGTATTATTACCCCATAACTGTTGATAGTGTCTACAATACACTTCATATTGTGTAAAAATGCGACATTTTAAGACTGATTTTGCGAACACGCCAGCTAACAATAACCTAAGTATCATAAATACCGATATGAGCTGACGATCACGGATGTTTGTTTATTTTTTTTACCTGAGCAGTTCTTATGGTAGTTTGTGTTTTCCTGTGAGTGACCAGGAATCCGGCACTGGAAACGGTGCTGCCAGAATTCGGCGAACCAGGGGTTTCGGGTGTTGGTGTCCAGACGTAGCTTCAGGAAGTAGTCGTCGAAGGAGGTGACCTCGGCGGACTGCAGCTTCATGGTGATGCCGCCCACCGCTTCCTGTTCGTATCCCTCCACAACCTCATCCCGATCCGCCCAACCATCGCTGTGTGGGGAATGGTACAATAGACGTGGAGTGTGAGATGTGCTGAGCATGAAGAACCGTCTCTTAGCGTATAACGGAGAGTCAGATTCAGCCTACGCCACCTTGCGGGGCCTCTGGGCAGGTTCCTGTGGTGGTTATCATTTAAACTTACCAGATAACTTCTCCAAAAGAGCTGTATTATGAATCCTGGGAAACACAGACCCATTAATCTATTGTTGAGATCAAACATGGTCTGAGTCAAGGCACTATTTTCTACTCTCATTTCTCCATAGGCATCCCCTGACACCCATCGCTATTACGTTCTATTTTCACTGCCGCGAAAATCAATGGCCTATTCAACAAATCTCAGGTGTACTGAGCAGCACATTGGACAACAGTCTTAAGCACGACTGACCTAAAAATTAATTATTGGCAGGTGCCTTTGCATCACAGTGGCATCAAGAAGTTGGCTGACTGAAAAGGACTGGAGTCAGCTTCCGGTTAAGCTTTATTGGACAGTTTTTTTGAAGCTGCTGCAGATCCCAAGCCATCTGAAGCCCACTTCCCATCTGCTGCCATGGACGATCCGTCGGCAGGGATTTGGCTCTCGTGCCAAAAAGCAAATCCGTGTCCTGAAAAGGTCAGTAGCAAAAAAAAAAAATCCCCCTACCTATGGATCCAGGTGGTAGTGCCCAGACCCTAAAGCACACAACAACCCAAAAATCCAATGTGGCCCTAAAGGGCAAGGCGGATCCACAGGTTAGGATGGGGGTTTTGTTTCAGATCACTTCTCTTGAAGCAAGGTCATCAGACTCTGTTATTTATTCTGACAAAGAGGCACTGATACCTGAAATATCAGCCAAGAGATAAAAAGGCTGGATGACTTTCACTGACTTTTAAAACTCAGTTTTGCATATATCAGCAGATCAATGAAAATTCCCAGTTTCTGACTAATTACAGACAATGGCAAAGAGAGGAAATGACAGACATGGGCAATTACAAATACCTTGGAACAATTAATAACAACCAGGCAATAATGGTCCCAAGTACTTTTGCCATACTGAAATTAGCTGGTGATTGTGGCTAAGAAATAAGTCAAATATTTCACCTTTAAGTAGTGATGCGATAAACCCAGCAAGATGCAAGCCTAGTTTCGGGTATCCATCTGTATCAATGTTGATCACCAGCAGAAGTGGGTGGTTCAGGTCCAGGAAGTAAAAATCCAGACCAAGATTTTGTTTCAACCAACCAGTTGAGAATAAGGAGTCACAGTCACAGAATATGCAACTCTCAGGGAATTGGAGGGAGCAAAAATGTGGGCCGCATGGGGGCCCCGAGGACTGAGGTGAGAAACACTGATCTATTGAATAAGAAGCTTAATAATACGATTAATAATCTTTCTGTATCTACCAATTTATTACATGACGCATACATCAAACAGCACAAAGACGCTATACCAGGTCCCTGTACTGCCTTCAAAATCCAGGAAACTCAACTCCCTAGTGAGAGAACACTGGGGGGGGAGGATTTCTCCAAGTTACTAATTTCGACCCCTTCTTCCTCATTCCTCATGGATAATCAAATAAATATGAAAGCAAACTCTTAATTGGCTCATTTAAACGTCCACTTGCTTGCACCAGGTTGGAAAAATCCTTTATAAAGTGTCCATGCTGCCACCGATTCCAAGGGATTTATTATTATTATTATTATTATTATTATTATTATTATTATATTAATATTTCTTAATATTTTATTAATTATGTGTTTTTCAACAGACAGATGAGCCACACAGCATTATTACACAAAAATCCAGTTTCAAAATAAAAATCTCTGACCAAAACTGTAGCATTATTATTCATCCGAGTTTATGAAATGTGTACAGACCAGCAGAGGCTGGTCTCCTATTGAGCCTCGGGGAAAATGACATGCACTTTGTGCCTGTAGAATTACAAAAAAGGTGACAGAATAGAATTGGCTATTTTCCCAAAACACAGAACGAAATCGAGGTGCGTCTTCCAGCTCCCCGACGGCTGCACCGAGAAAGCGGTCCAAGTCGAACAGGCTGAAAATCGGGCGTTTTGGCTGGTGAATACTACAAAGCAATCTCATTACTGTGAGGAGTGCAACTGGGGAGGAGGTGAGGGTAGATTTTTGAGCAGAACTGTAGAAGAATTGTTGTGACATCCTCAGATGTCACCTGCCTTGTCTGTGCCCACAGAGCAAAGGCTATTTTTGACACATAGTGTATTGTTGACTTAGTAAATAAAGTCAGTTTTACTAGTTTCCATATGTGAATGCCAAAAAATTTTTTATAAATACACTTTCATGTGTATTTAATTGTGTTTTTGCTGTATTGCCTATGTGCTCATAATACTGATTGTTTTACAATACCAAAGCTAAACGATTTTTTGGAAAAAAAGTGAAGCCATTAAAAGTATATCCTTTGGGGCTTATAGCCTTGATTTCATATCTTCTAGTTATGCACAGATTTGAAGCATTATATGAAGAAATTATGCCTGCCAGGACATAGCGATCAGATATATTTAGACTGTTTTAATTAGGATTTGAAACAGACTGAAGCTTTTGTCCAGGTGCCTTAAATGAAAATAACCAATTAAAGACAAAAATAACTAAATATCTAAATGTACCTCATTTGTTTCCATTGTTTCCATTTAGTGACAATAAAAACAAGCTTAAGAAAAAATGGCTTGTAAAATTTTCCCAGTTACTGTGTGAATTCAAGACGCTAATCTTTTGCTTAGCTTGAAAACGAACCTGCGCAAAAAAACAGATAATAGCAATATTTGTTACTGCATCAAATAGTACACAGGCTTATGGCCATATTCTGCCATAAAGTTCTGCTCTGGGGCAGTCACAATGTAGGCCACTGTTTATTTATAGGATGTACGGTGCTCTACCTTAGGAAATCGGGAACATCACCTTAAGTGAGAGGAAGGGAGAAAAAATGAAGACGTTGAACGCGTTCTTACCCGGCGCTTGGGTTTATCTGTGGATCATGGCAGGCATGTTTCCGTGACTGTCTTCACACTGGCTGACCATCTGTCTCACTGTGCCCGTCCGCCACCCCCACATCCCACCCTCCCACACCCAAGACACCCCCAAGCCATCTATCGCCTCCGCTAAATGTTTTACACGCCTGAATCAGGGCCCTCACTACTCCATAACAGGAAAATGCATTTCCCGCTCGTCTTCGGCGGAGTGTGCGAACGCAGTGGGGGCGTGTCCCTAGTAGCCTGACGATGTTTGTTATCATACATAGGGAAAATGTCCAATAGGGACTGGAAATGTCATGATGGTTTTGACAGAATGGTCTTGGTGTCCTAGTGGGAAAGTTCGTAGTTCCACCAAAACGCTCTGTGATGTTACAAACTACAAAAGACATGATTAGTTTGCTAAAAACAATTCAATTTGGACCTTTGGATAAGAGCAACCAAGAGGCAAGTTAATAAAACACTGGGGTAATAAAATATTGGAGTTTTTTTTTTTAGTGTATTATTATGGCAAATGAATTTCGCTTAAGAGCAAACAAAATCACTCTGATAACGGCAGCTGAAATAAACAAACAACAGAGTACAGGACCAGCAGGCCCATGGTTGATGATTGATGATTGATGGAGAAAGAAGTGGGCTTGAATCTCTGAAGCTCTATTACTGATTGTCATGGAAGGTCATGCGAGTGGCGAGCGAATCACAGTCACTTTCGTTTCAGCTGTCACTTGCCGGCACTTGGGATGAGAAACAAAGACCCACTGTCTGGTTGTCTGGGGGATGAAATCATTTCTATGTATTTCTGTGTTTACTGAAACACAGCTGACCCCAACAAACAAAAGGAACCACAGTGTACTCGGCGTCCGCACACATGCGTCCCAAGAAAAGCCCTGTGTTTTTTGTACTTCTTTTTTTTTTATCTACCTTTGTTCTTTCACACAAACAGCCCCTTTGCCTCCATGATTAAGGCCTGTAATCAAATAAGTTAGAGAATGGCCGGGCCCTCATCTCCTCAAGCTCGCTGATATAGTGGGCCAGTAAATTGCAATAAATATGATGGAATAACAAATCCAAGGGGTATCTACAGTAAAAGTACGATGGCTGAGCTGCCCATTTATTGGCAGCATAAATCCCTTTTTATTCAGATTGAAATGTCAACAGCAGTGTTTCCCAACCCAGTCCTCAGGGCCCCCAGCCAGTCCATGTTTTTGCTCCCTCCCTGGTTCCTGCCAGACAGTCCATGTTTTTGCTTTCCGCCCGGAGCTGGAAGGGAGCAAAAACATGGACTGGCTGGGGGTCCCTGATGACTGCTCTACACGGTTATCCTCAGCCTGAAAAGTAGCCGCCATAGAAATGCCCGACCAGGATTCTAACTTGCCATTTTGAGTCAGCCTCAGCTGACATTCAATTGCGGTTAAAAAGATTTAATGCCACAGAGAAAATCACTCTTGAACTGAACATGACGTTTAGCCCTAGCCAGAGGGTCATATTTATCTGTGCTATTATTCATTAATTCAAATTTTCTTTCCCAGATTTCCAAATAAAATGAACAATAAAAGGTTAATTGTTCAGTATGGATAGATGGAGAGAAAATCAGATTTCCAGTATCATGTGTATGTAATAAATATATGAAAATAATAGATAAAAAACATAGGAACATATTTTCAAAGTACATCCATCCTCCATTGATGACCACTTATCTGGCACAAGGTCAAGGTAATATTTCCGAAGAACACAGTGTTTGAAGTGAAAGTGTATTTGATCGGCTAGTGATAGGAGGAATGGTGCTTCCTGCTACATAGTATCTTTATGGTTTGTGGCTGAAGTCACACCTCATTGGTCATTTTAATCAAGTAAATTAAATCATTGGTCACAAATGGTAATGCCACTCCACTCCTCTCAGATCTTTCATCCCTTACCTCTCTTCTCTTTAAAATGCAATGTAACGGCTATACTGGACTGTTGTTGCACTCAAGAGTTTCTTGACATACAATATGGCCAGTTTACTGACAAGGACACACAGTAGAGGTTCTCAAAGCAATTAAGTAAAAAAAAAACTGACAAAATTACTGTTGATGACACAATGTAGAAGACCAAGAGATGCAGTTATCTCTTCTTTATCCACGTACAGTATAATAGAGTATAAGCTTACAGTATAGAGAAGGGTGATAACTTGTCAATTACCAGCTTCATTCACAGTAGAGATCAAGTGGAATATCTTACTTGGGTCATGCAATTTTCAGCATTATACTACAGCTACATTAATCTCAAAGGACAAGACAGAAATTAAGATGTGCCATAATGTTTTAATGGTACCACACATATACAGCGACACTATTTAGTTCTGCTATTGCGTTAAATCACGTTTCAACATAGACCACACACCAGTTAGAAATGCAACATTTGTTTCTACCCACATTGGGGTTTTTAAGTATGTTGCTATGGCAATATATTAAAATACTATGGTGATAAAATTTACCTGCCAACACATGAGTGTGTCTTTAACTGGAGGAAAAAGGGCACATTAAAGTGTACCAGTAGAGAACGCTTTAGCAGAAAATTTCTGGGTCACTCAACATAAGCTTAGGGGTTTGTGTTCTTAATGCCCGTGTGTCAGATTTGTGATTGGAATTGAAAAGTGTACGGCTAACTTTAGGTTCGCTGGTTCATTTTTCGAAGGTGATGTTCCACGTCTTCGGAGACGTACAGCTGGTGCCCTTTGTGGCGTCACCCGTGTGTCGATGTTTCTCTGAAACGCAGCACACACACACACACACACACACACACACACACAAAACGGTGCGTGTTGCTCTACATAGGCTCTCTCAGACACTTTCTCCTAGACCTAGAAATTAGCTTGGGCTGCCTGGTGTTCTTCTTCACGTCCACGGGGACATTGGTGGCCGCAATATACTAAAAAAAGCCCGTCCAGCGGAAAGGAAAATGCATCAGCAGGAGCGTTAGAAAAGCTACCGGTTCTTCAGTCGGCTTCTTCATCCTGCAGGGCGGGGCCTGGGGGGGCGTATTCAGGGACGGAACCACAGAGGCACTGGGCCCAGCTGAGAGCTGATTGGCTCCTGGAATGTCCCTCCCCTGTCACTCAACAATTCAAGACATATACTGTAATTGTATAATGATAAAACTGGTCCCTTTCGAAAAATTACAGTTCCTCTTGTGCCCCCCCCACCATAAAAAAAAAATCTAAAATCATACTACATGCTTGCTCTACTCTGATCAGAGAAAGATTCAAAAGCCTGATTTGCATTTGCTTAGTTACTCTCAAAAGTTAACCCCAGTCTGACAACAAATCAACCTTGACTTATGACTTCTGTGCATAATGTACATTTTCCCCGAATCTCCATAAAGGCCATTACTGGCTGCTTTTGAGCTAAATCTGTGCTAGAAAACTGAGCTGGGTAATAACTTATAACAATAATTATAATTATAAAACAATTATAAAAAACTTATAACAATGATAATAACAATAAGGGTTTCTAATTTTCTGGATAGTTGCATAAAAGCAATTGTGGAAATGAGCTAGAAATCAGCTGTTTGATTTGTACATCGCCAACGCTATTGAAAAATATGTGCATTCCAGGTGTGTTGCCTAGGCTACCATTACAGCTTCTGTTAAGTTACATACTGTCTTTAGGGTTAAACACCTAGTCGCTGACAAACACAACTGAAATTTTCTGATGATACGACATTGGTGGGTCTGATAGACAATATTTCATATCATAACTTATCTTAGGCATTAGCTGCATTTTATAAATACCATAATTTATTCCAGGTATCATCTCAAACCTGTACTCCCCTTCTTCTGTTTGGTTTATTGTTTTTTTTTTTATCGTCTTTGCTACTGTTTTGTTAATGAAACTTTTCCGTTATGCACTTCGCGATTACTTCTGAAAAGAAAGACTATTATTATTTTTGTAACTCTTTCAGGATGTCGTGCTGAAAAGAGTCTCAGTTTTGATTGTCTCATCCACCCATAATCCAGCTGCTTACCATGGTTAGGGATAGGTGTTCTGATGATGGTATCAGAAAGCACAGGGCACAAGGCAGGCATAGACCTTGGATGGGAAGCCAGGTCCATCACGGGGCACATATGCCAGGAGCAGATGGAGGCAGGATTTGGGTGGAGGCGTGCGGATGCCTACTGGGCCACCGCTTTACTCTCTTAGTGTAAAATGGGGGCGTGTCTACAGGTGGACCGGGGAAGGTGTTTCCCACCTAGAGGAATCATCTGCCCATCCAGTGAAAACGCTGAAAAAAAAAATCACCATTATAGCTATTGGTGTGAATGCACATAATTCTCTGTCATTTTGTGACTGGTTATTGTTCTTGCCATGTGTTTTCCTCTCTAGTTCAACATACAAATGACCATCATAAAATCTAAAATTGAAATAGAGCTTACTTGCTTTTTTTTTTCGTGGGATAATGGCCCAGACCTCCCTACAAAAGCTAGATTCTGATAAATATATCTAAATTTTTATAGGTTTGCACATATAAAATCATATGCACACCTGTTCAGTGTCTTTTTTTTCAGTAATATTTTCAGCCGCATTGTAACATCTCCTCTTTCGAGGTGTGTCACAGGTCTGCTGTCAGTTCTGACGATCACGTTCACAGCCTCATCTCTTTCGTGGTGTGTCACAGGTCTGCTGTCAGTTCTGACGATCACATTCACTTTCACAGCCTCATCATTTGCCCCGGTCCTTGGAATTGCTATGAATCCATTATGCGTTCAAGCAGACATACAAAACATCCAAACCTCATGTTCCTTAACACTCACATTAGTATCACCAAGCTGTGATTTTTTTTTCAGCTCCATTTATCACCAGCCTGGAACAGAACAAATAGTAAATATGCCCATTTTGGCCCTGTACTTTTATGCAACTGACAGTGTCTTACTATAAAAGCAACCATATAACCTGACAGATGGCTCAAAGCATTCTGGGAAAATGCTCACACTAATTAAGGGTCCACCTAAGTGACTCTGAGTATCAGCCGGACTAGCCAGGTCTTCTAAGTACCTTTCACAGGTATTATGTCCCTTTCACGAGTCATTTCTCCAGGTCCTGATCTCCAGGTGAGGTTCCTTAGCTGGCTAAATCACCGCCCGCACTAAATTAAGGCAAAGCCAGCATGGACCTTCGAGTGCAGTGTGATTAAGATCTTTGGTGGGAGACGTTTATTCCTGCGGTCCAGATATGGTGCTGTTTTCTGTAGTATTCAGAGTCTCCTTGGTAATTATGTGACAATAGGTTCAGTAGATCCTTTAGTAGATCCTTCACAAAGATCTGCGGAATTAAAAGTTATCATAATATCGGCTTGAGATTAAAGATGCTTCAGGATTTGTTAATGATGATTAAACATGAGATCTGTATGTTACTAAGACTAAGTTTGTGATTAATTACTACATAAATCTGCAATGGGTTGGCTCCCCATGCTGGGTTGTTCCCCACCCGTAGTCTCCAGGACAAACCCCCCTCCCAACCCTGAATAGGACAAGAGATTTCAGAAAATGGACGGATGCATAACACGTGAATAAGATAATAATACGATATTATTTGTGCCCCCTAATGATCCAGTAGTGTGTCGACCATCATTATGGTATTAAGTGAGAAATAAGATAAGGCCTGCTGGTCCGCTGATCACTCACACCTTTCGGGCTGGCGGTTCAGATCCAGTGTGTGTGCGTTTGCAAATTCTCTTCACGCGGGTTTCCTCCCTCAGTCCAAACGCATACAGTGAGGTTCACTGGTGTCTACAAACCACCTGCTGTATGTGTGTGTCTGCCCTGTGACGGCCTGGCATCCCATTCGGCTCATTTCCCAGCCTCAGATGAGCCCTGAGTTCCGTGCGACCCTGTATTGAATAGGCAGTCGGAAGATAGATATTTCACTACTCCAGTTTCCTGTTTAGGTTAGGCAAATGAATTTGCAGTTTGTTACATCTGCATATAAACCTTGCACTGCTATTCAGTCAACCCTAATGTGATCCAGCTTCTATAACAGACTGTAATGATGCCATAGGAACAGAAACAGATATGTTGAGTCAGATAAGTGACATGAATCCATTACGGCCATGTAAAAATCAATCATAAATCAGTTGATCACACTGATACAAAATGTCTGCCTCCTCCCTCCGCTCTCCATAATTAATACATCACTACCACAGAAAGACTGCCACACACTGTGTGCATGCATTGCAAAGACTCTGTTGCCCAGATGTTGAAAACAATGGGAGTTGGTTGACGTTCCCTTTTGTGAAGTCATTCCTTTATCTCCGTGGTGACCATGTTCCAAATACAAAATACGACAACAATGAAAGCCCAGCCCAAAACATATCTGTGGAATTCCGCCTCATTCAGACCGGCCCATGCTGCATTCAGCACAGGAGGTGTGAGGCAGGAAACACCTGCAGGACAAGCTTGCTGGTGACGCCAAGAGGCCACGCCTTAGAAAACACTGTTCCTAGCCCTTTGCAGCCAGCATGTCAGAAAAGTAACCATGTTCAGGTACAATTTCATATCCCCGACTATGAGCCAGAAGATGCAACTAGTGAAACGGCGAAGAGCAATATGAAAACTCCCCCACATCCTGCTGTCGCCCCCCACAGATTCTCTGCGACAAAACAACAACAAAAATAACTGATGAAAAACAGACGACCAACACGATCGCATCTCCATGGTGAAAATATAAACAAGGCTGGTGTAATAGGTAAAAAATAGGCAGATGGATGTATGGCAAACACACACACACACACCCTGTCGGGTCCTGCTTCTTGGCCTTGAGCTCGTGCTCAGCTATTTTGTTTTCGTTTAATGTTACAGAATTTTTGAGCCGACGCTGAGCTATTGATGTCCTTCTCTTCTGAGCAGCTCCGTGGCAACCGGTGGTCCTTACATGTCTGCTCATAAACTGGAGCATCATTATTTTTAACCAACTCTGAAAGGTGTCACTTTCAGGAGAGCCAAGCAGGAGGGCGGAAAAGGAACAAGCCTGTGCTCTTTCTTTAATAACCAAAAAAAAAAAAAAAAAAATCCGAAATCAATACAATTCATCATTTCTTTTATGTCAGGAGGTAATTAAGAGGCTGCTAAAATACAAAGGATATATAGATACAAATTAAACCAGTCGTCATGCGGTTGCTAGGCAGTGATGTCACACTTCCATGGCGTGGAGACACACATTCACTGCATCGGAGAGACAACATATGTTTTCAATGGTGCATAAAACTAGGTGCACTTTCATACCCTGACGGATAAGGGGCGTTCATTGCTTGAGTTGCAGATTAGACATTAGGAATCAAAATTTATATCTTTATGCCATTCATACCAATTCACAAGTAGTTTGTAGCAACTGCATTGTGTCATTTACTTATTTCATTGTGTCTTTCATGTTAGCAAACTACTTCATTCCGTGCTGCTGTAAATATGAGTTGAATCTGTTGCTTCACAGAGGGATTTACATTTGAAAATTTGGGTCGTTCATGGAATTCCACTTATTAAAATCGCAGAGTCTGAAACTATGAACATATACGCAAACTGTATTAGTAAGCGGGCCATCAGCTCAAGCCTCTAGCACATACAACCTCAGTCCATCTTCTTAGTACGTGGATAGGATCCAAACGCCTGCAAACCTGAGTTTTCCCCGCGGGGTGGGGGGATGGTTGTATTTTATTTTAGATATTTTGCACTGAGCTGACTATCAAATATGCTCTCAAAGGAACAAAAGTTGGCTTTTTTCCCCCTCATTTTTCTGGAACAAACTGCGAGGACTTTTAATTTTTCAGACAAGCAAAGCAGGGTGGCACAATGTCGCCGTGGGAGACCCTGCACTCTGACACCTCCACAGCTGGGGATTTGAATTCAGCCCAATGATGTGCAGCCAGGTGAACCGCTGTCTCCAAATCGCTCATTTTGTATGTGCACCGCGATGGACCGGCACTTCATCCGGAGCACTTCCAGCGCCACCTGGGACTGGCTCCAAGCAACTCGGTACCAGGTAGGTGTTTAAAAGATGCATATTTCTGAATCGTTTTTATCAAAACATGGCACAACCCTGAAACTGTAACAGGTGCCTGTCTCAGTGTCAGTGTGTCCAGTGTATGTGTGCACCTTTTGGTATTTGACCGCTGAGGCCTTTGAGCGACCAATGACGTCTCAATCTGAAATTTGGCTTCTGGGGCCACCATACCCCTGAGCCATTGTTATGGCAAAGGTTTGACACTTTCTGCACGGAGTGTCTTGCTGCCTACCATGTTAATAGGCAGATCATACGCTGGGTGGAGCTCAGATGAAACACAGGGAAACACATTCTGTGGCTCAAAATTAACAGTTAAAAAAGAACAGCAGGAACATACTACAAATTCTATTAGCATGCATTCCGTATATAAAATATATAAATTATACTACTAGGTAACATCTACGTCATTTGATATAACGATCAGGATTTTTTTTCTGGAACAACAGAAATTAAACAACAATTTCTGGAATTCTGTAAAGTCAAATATCATACAAAACAATTGTTATGAATTAATGAAAAAATTAATTCATGCCAGAAAGCTGCTGATAAAGGCTGCATTTGTCTTATTTGAAATGCGTTACGAACACATTTCCTTGTCAAGTATTTCTAACAAACTAGCAAACTAGCGTGATTAAACATGGGTGGCATAGAGAAGGACAAGGGAACCAGGAATATTTTCATTTTGAGAAAGAGATTTAACACTTGACTCATAACCCCCTTCATAACACAAGTTAAAATCCAGTCTGTCATACCAATCATGTTCATTGAAGCTCTTTTTTTACCAATCAGCTTGCAGACTAAGACTGAAACGGTTTTTGTGAAACATTTTTACAAAATCTGTTATTTGTTGTTTGTTCTATTATTCTGCATTATTACGACATGAATTTATGCTATGCTTTCCACATATTGTAAAAACATCAACACTGGCAACAGTGTTAATTTTATTGCAGTTTGTCATAGCGTGTTACTATTAAGGGCCCCTGTAGTTATGCTATGCAGACATTGCGTTGTGAATAACAGGTTATATCAGCAGTCAGGGAAAATATATATAAAACAGATTTTGTAGTCTTTTGCTTAATTTGCTCTGAAACCAGAGGTCTGTGTTCTTTTGTTACATTCTTTCACAGAAGTTCATAAAGGATGCTTTAGTGCAATACGATACTGTTAAGGATGATATTAAAATGCTTGATTGTATTATTAAAGAAACAATAAACCTTTAAAGCACTACACATATACAGAAAGGTGTAAGGAAATAATGAAACAAAATATAATTAAAAATCTAACTGAATTATGTATATATGTATTTTGGTTAATTAATTGATAGTAAAAGAAAGATATGGTTACCTTATAAAATCTGACACTTAAGAAAAAACTGGCAAAAACTACTCAGGCAACGACAAAAAACCAGTGCAGAGCAGATATTACCCACAGTCCATTTAGATTATTTAATGATATTAAACGATAAATAATTGTTCATAAATGGGCTTTTCTTGTTGCTTTACAGACGTCCAGAATGTCCTCTCTAGTTTCTATGGAAACAAGCATGTTGGTCAGCTGAGTCACAAAACTATTGGATGTGTGTACAGTGACCATGGCTGCGTGTGTGTTCGTGTGTTTAGTATGTGAAGCTCTTTGGCTGCGTGTACATGTGTGCCATGCCATTCTGACACGGTTGTGATTGTTGGAAAAGTAAACCAACAACATTTTAATTATATGCAAATAGATTTTTCAGACCTCTAGTAATTTGGGTTGAAAATGAATTGCATAATACCCTTGAGTGGGTAAAAATACCTGCAGTGAAACCTAGATTTCAACTTAACTCCTTTAATGAGCTTTCTTGCAAAAAAAAAGATCTAGGATCTTGAGTTTATTGGTAAGTCGGAAAAATTTAATAGCAGGTTGAAGAACTGAATTAGATTTGTTTTCCTGTTGCAATAACATACATTGTCATTTTTTTAACAGAATACTGCATTCTGACATTAACAGACCACAAGCGATGATGTTTTCAATAGCACATATATATATATATATATATATATATATATGCAATGAAAGTCTTTCTACCGACGCCCACGTTCAGATTGCAGGTATCACACCTGCACGTGCACCAGGATTTGCGACCACAGGCCGGACATCCATCACATCCCTGAATATGACACACCCAGCTCCTAAGCTGGCCGTCTCTCCCTGGACAGCTGCTCATCCTCAGTATCCCTCACGATTCTCTCTTTACACATAGTAGGTTCTGAGCGTGAAGTTTCCCCCAGTCTAGACTACAGTAGTAACTGTGAGACACTAGAATTTTCAGTATATAACACCATGCCTGTGTACAGTTACTTATATGAAAGCATATGACTTTGAGTATTATTATATAAAACACTTACAATACATTTGGGATTCAGTGATAAAATTAATAATGTTATTATAATAATAAGGGCTTTGCTGTATATGCACAATGAAGTTAGAAATGTTCTTTTCCATAAGCAATAATAAGATTTGAATTATTCACGAGGATTTTTTTGTATTATAGAGCAGGGGTCTCTGATTGGTGGACTCTGGTCCATATCTGGACTGAGAGACAATTTAATCTGGACCATGTGATTAATTGCCACCCCACCATCATCTTGGCTTTGCGCTGCTGCTGGAATTTGGCCCTCAGGGATAAACAGTTTTGGACCCCTGTTGTAGAGGAACCACCTTGCTGTCCAACCACGCCAACAGGCCACGTCTCGTTTTCAGCAGTCACAAAATTACGAATAAGAGCGAGACGTCGTACCTTCCGATGAGTAGGAACTCTCCTGCCACGCCCAGCCGCCGCATGGCCATGAGGAGGCCGCGCACCGTCATGCCCTCGCAGAAGCAGACGACCACACGCGCCTTGGGCAGTCGCTCCCGAAGCTTCCGCAGCAGCCGGTCGAAGTGCTTCTCGCCGGCGTTGCTGTAGATCTTGTCCGAGTGGGCGATGCACAGGCCCTCCTGGGAGGCAAGCTCCTTAAAGGCCTCCATCCCGCTCTCCCCGTAGTTTCCTGGACATGGTGGCGAAAGCGATACATCACGGGCCTCAGTCACGGCAGAACGAGGATCCAGCGCCTCTTGTAGAAAAGGCCGGATCCCGGAGCATCTGACGTGCTCAACCATCAACCGAGATGAAGGTGTTTCAATATGATGCATTAAATTAGAAAACGCCAACCAACCGGAATCTCAAGCATCGTACCAACAACAACCATGTGAAAATGGACCCATAGATGGAGAACTTGCTCAATAGTATTATGGTCTATTGTCAAGGCCAGGTTAATTACAGGAGTGGTAGTGGTCGTGTGTGTGTGTGTGTGTGGGGGGGGGTGTTTAAGGATGAGTAAGGTCACGCTTCTCCAACCACTGACAGTACCGTCCTTGAGTGACACCGCATATTTGAGACCCCGATTGCCAGCATGGAGAGCCTGCTGCATTGTGGGTGTTCAGTCAGCCCCGGTAAGTGCAATGAGTCGAATTTGGCTCCCTAATGGAGTGACTGGACCAAGGCCACACCAGGGAACGGCGCCCATCACAATTATCGAGCAGCAGAATAACAACCTATCCATTTTTTGGCACCGGCCAGTTGGGGCTGTACAGCACCCCAACCCGTGGAAGGTGCTCGCATTGTTGGGGGAGTTGGATTTGTCATGGGTAATGCGTCACAGATAAAGCCCCCCCCCCCCTTTCCGGATTATGGTCCATTTTCCTCTCTTTGCTGGAAAATGGAATTCTTAAAATGGAAAATGTAGAATCTCACTGAACATGTCTAACATCATGGCACATCACATGAACAACGATTGTCACGCGTGTTACAGACAGCACAGCACATATGTAGACACGTCAAACAGGTATACTATCAAATCAGACACAGGTATGGTGTGTTAGGCTAATTAACTTAGATAGCTTCCCGTTACTAAGAGTGCATGTCAGACTGCAATTGGCAGTTGGAGTTTTTTCAGCATTACAGCAGGGGAGGGACTGGAGAGAGGAGAGTGTCTGTGCTTATGTGAAAAGTCACCTTAGACAAGACATTTATACAAAAATATTCAAGGCTAGAGGGTGCTGGCAGGAAGTTCTACGTGACTCATATTAATAAACACAAACTTTAAAATAATAAATTGCCACTATAAAAAGCTTTTATGCTGAATATATAAGTTTATGTTATTAGTCTAAACACTGGGCTGCTCTTCAGAGCTTTACAGAACATCCCATCAACAACATGCTCAAGAACGTAACAGTTTGCAGTCTTTGAGCTGCTCTCCAGGTAGGTCTTTAAAAACGGGAAGCTCTCTGATTCGCATCGGCCATAACCTTGGTAAGCAGATCTTGGAAATGGAGCAGAGACATGAGAGCTTAGCTGAAGATCTTTGCAGATATGGTTGAAGCGTGGTATCTACTGACTTTGAGGACATTTGTCATGGGAAAGTGGGTGATGGAGCTGAAAAGCATCACCTGTTGTGACGCCAGAGTCTTAGAAATATCAATCATGGCATTATCAAGGCAATTTATGACAATCGTTTTAAAATTATACTATTAAAAACTACAAAACAACAAAAATGATAGCTTTGTCCACTGATTTACATATAATATGTGCAAATATTACAGCGTTAGTAATGCGTAATTGCCAGGATCCATAAAATCGCAACACAATTGAAATGACTAATTGCTTCGCTTGTATTGCACGGCTGTTTCTTTGATGCTTCTACACATCACAACATTGTTGAGGTTGTGAGACTAAGAGACTAATATAGCAGTAGTTTGTTCTGAAAGACAGAATGATTAGGCAAAACGGCATTGCCTCCTCTTACCCTCTGTGTGCACTGCAGACACGTAGGTCCAGTTGTAGCGCTTGACTATGTCCAACAAGGCCCTGGCCTGCAGGGTGTCAGAGGGGACGACTCTCAGGAAGTACTTGAAGAGTGTTTTGTCGCTCAGGTCGATGCTGGTCGCCGAGTAGGCGATCTGGGGAATGTTGAAGAGCTGCAGGAGATTCTGCACCTGAATCGCCACCGAGCTCGAACCCGGGCCAATGACCCCAGCGATGGGCTTTTTGGTGGCAGGGGGCTGGTTCGAGGGGGTGCCATCGACGCACCACTTGGAACCCTCCTTGTCGTCCCGTATGGAGATGAGGGAATCCCGGATGAACTCAATGCTTTGCTCCAAGGCCACGGACGAGTGCCAGCAAGAGTCTCTTATCTCACAGCCCAAGCTGATGTTGGGTAAGAGGTTGGGGTCCGCGTTTATGAGATCCAGCGTGTGAAACATCGCCTCCACCCTCTGAATACCGTACTGCTCCCTGACCTCCCCGCATTTCCTCTCTGCCACCTTCTCGGCAGAGGGCTGGTGGTGCACAGAGAAGAGGGCCCCGATTATTATATCACCATCCATCCTCGCCACGGATCGCGATGCGGCTCTGGGCACCAGCGACCGCTCAAATATGTCACTGGCGATCACAACTGCGCTAAGCAGTACGCCTGGGAACAGCAAGGCACCGATCAAGCTCATTTTGGAGTAAGCCACACTTCCACGTCACGTCAACAATGTCACATCCATCTGGGAACTTCGCTGAGATGGTGAAAGTTGTTTTCTGGGATATCCACGTCTGGTAAGGTAAGCATTACGTGCGCACATAATTTCTTAAAGCGGTCCACATGACCACAGTACCTGTTAAGAGAAAGAAATAGTGGCTCTTTCAATTTTCTGAACGGCAGCGCCATTAAATTTATACATGCTAATTATGAATACACTTGTTGAGTTTATAACACATGTAACTTACATATATAGCCTATTTTCTCCCCTCGTCAGCGCTCGATTGAAAAGGGGTTCAGCTAAGGAACGTAATTCTTCGCAAACTATAGCAATGAAGCTTAAACCTCGGCTTCCAAATAAAGGACATTATAAATTCTTTTAAAATACACATTTAAATATATTATCATTTGGAAGAGCAGTATTCATCTAGTGCATATCATTTATGGAGTAACTTAATTTGCAGCTCTTTGTCATTCTGACACTTTCAGAACGCTGGACAGCGCAACGATTTTTCGCATTTTGAAACGCTTTTATTTCTGGGGGCGGGAGGGGATGTATAATTGAATATATATAACAGATATAATTTCCCCCTATAATTTAGGATAACTGCAAGCCAATGTTTTAAATTATTTATTATTTATCTGCGTATTGTTTAATACGTGAAGTACATTGACGTTGATCTCTCCTTTCATAAACATGAACGCAGAAAAAAAGCATACGGTGCTTTCAACAAACAGCGAAGCAACACATGACGCACACTATGGAAACGTTATTCTTCTTAAGAGAATTTAAGTAATCACCTACTTTTAATGCTATGTCAGCCACATGGAAAATACATGCATAAATTAGAAATTTCTTCTTATTCGATATTCGACTTATTTATAACGATTTCTTCTGGCTTTCGATTTTGACTATTTAGCTTTTAAGAAATAAGCCTTTGTGCATTGAAAAATACAAAGAATATTGCACATAGCGTTAGAAAGTATTTACCTTATTGACATCACATGCAATTCTGCAAATGAGCGATGGTGCCCACATCGCCTATAGCCCGATTAATTCGGTGTAAGAAGTTAGACATACCCGCATCGGTGAGACATCGCGTCCCTCCCGGATTTCTGAGCCAGTCAGTCCTTGCTCCTGCTACTTGTTTCTAGCGCTCAAGTTAAGGGTCTCTTGTTTCCCACCTTCTGAGCGCTAGTGCCCCCTTTCTCTATCACATACGCAGTACATCATAAAACCGGGACACACACGCTGCAGTGTGTGACCCCGATTAACGAAGAGGACATTCAAGAGCATTAAAGGAAACCATTATTTTCCACTATGCTATGTCTGTATGTGTTTCATGTGTATATAAATAAGGCTAAGGCACGGAAAGATCGGCTGCAATTACGTTCAATGAATAATCGTCCGTTTTTAACCACAAGGCAACTTTTCCCCGAATTTAATCCCTGGTTTTGAATGAACCCTTACTTACGGCTCCTAGAGTCAAAAGTTTTAAAAGT
>JAODKE010000028.1:17838937-17885643 GCA_026779605.1 Mormyrus hasselquistii | reverse complement strand
GTAGTGAGGGAAATCAGATTATTTCTTGACTTTCAGAGTTTTAGCGAAGTGAAAGCAAAGATTAAGCCTGTTGGGGTAATTGTTGCAAAACTGTTTTGGATTTACATGAAATAAGTTAGGATTCTCTACAAATTCGCAACATGTTACAAAGAGGAAACAATTAATCTTTCTGGCAGGGTCCCCTGCAGTATCAAAGCCAGACAGTGTAAAACGAGACAGGAGAGCGTCCATCTCCTTGAGGACCAAAGACTGATGATGCTTCTTCCACTTCCAAGGTCAATATGGACAAAACAAACAGAAATGTACAACATTTCATCATTCCCAGACTGGATCTAAAGCAGAACCTATGTATTCATCTCGGTATGACATATAATTACATTCCCCCCATTAGATACAGCTTCACTCCAGTGAAGCGGCATATTTGTGCAGATATTTCCCAGTGGCCAGAAGTTTACCTTTCATACATTGAGTGACCAAGGTTCAGGCTATGGGATTTCATCATGAATATCAAAAAGTTGGGAACTCATCTCCAAAGGCTGAAATGAGTCGGTATAGAAAGTCACCAGCCTTTGTCAAATCCATTAACTTTTTTGATCAACAGCCTAAAAACATACAACAAATTGAGTCTGTTTGGACCATCACCAACTGTGCATGTCTAGAGGGGGAAATATTTGTCTGTTTGTCTTTACAGAATTATTGCAGCTCAGTCAAACTGTTTGGTAACTGTTGATGGATTGCACACTTTAAGACAATGTAAAGATTTTCAATGAGATTGAGGTCAGTGACTCAGTCATGGGACAATGACTCTACTGACCTTCAGCTACTGCACAGTACGCTTTGGGTCATTGTCATGCTAAAAGGTGAACCATCTTCCATCCTCACCTCCCTGGCTGTGGGCAGCATGTTTCTTCAACAACCCCTTGCTATTTTGCACCGTCCACTTTCCCTTCTGTCCCTCCCCCGGCCCAATTAAAGAGAAACACCTCCACAGAATACGGCCCCCACCGTGCTTTACTGTATGATCGGTGTTGTTCAGGTTTACACAGACATATCATTTTGCATTGCGGCCAATAAAGTTGCTCGTACACTTCTGACATCATAGAGACACAGACACGATGACTTGTCATTGCCATGAAAGTCTGCACCTCTGTCAGAGTTGCCTGGAAATCGATAGTGTTCCTTTTGAACTGTTATTTTCTTGAACATTGATAGATGACATGACAAAGTCTTTCAAAATATGTATTTGTTATATTGTTATCCAACATAACTGACAAGAATTTTTGTACATATAAGGGCCAATTGGATACTGAAAGTGACTTTGTAAATAAGAACATAAGAAATTTACAAACAAGAGGAGGCCATTTGACCAATCAAGCTCGTTTGAGAAGAACATAACTAATAGCTCAAAGTTGTTAAAATCTTATCTACCTCTGATTTAAAAGAACCCAAGGTTTTAGCTTCCGCTACACTAGTAGGAAGACTATTCCATATTCTAACTACACGCTGTGTAAAGAAGTGTTTTCTTAAATTCAGTTTAAAATGTTCTCCCGCTAATTTCCACCTATGGCCACGAGTTCTAGTATTTAAACTAATATTAAAGTAGCCATTTGGCTGAACAGCATCCAGACCAGTTAGAATCTTATATACCTGGATCATGTCCCCCCTTAGTCTCCTTTGCTTGAGGCTAAACAGATTCAGCTCACCAAACCTTTATTCATAAGACATTCCTCTAAGACCAGTAATGATTCTTGTAGCCCTAGGTTGACCTAGGTTGACCCCTTCCCAATGTCCTTTTCAAGGTATGGTGACAAAACCTGCACACAATATTCTAGGTGGGATCTTACCAAGGAATTGTATAATCATAGCATCTCCTTCCTTGACTTAAACTCCACACAGCTAGACATGTAACCCAACATTCTATTGGCCTTTTTTATTGCTTCCCCACACTGGCGAGAGTGGGACATGGAAGCATCAACATAGACACCGAGATCTTTCTCATAATCAGCTAACTTTATTTCAGTGGAACCCATAAAATATCTGTACTTTATATTTCTGCTCCCTGCATGGATTACCTTACATTTGTCTACATTAAATTTCATCTGCCAGGTATCAGCCCAGTCGCTAATTAAATCAAGATCCCATTGTAGCCTCTGTGCTGCTAATTTAGTATCTGCTACACCACCCACATTGGTCTCTTCAAATTTAACCAGTTTACTGTATGTATTATTTAAAAATGACTGTTATGCACCTTAGACTTCAAAACCTTCTTCCAGAGCAGATCAGCGTAGACTAGTGATCAACATAACAGAGAAATATATTTGGTTTGTAACAGTAACAGAGAAAGTTTGGGGGGAGGCAATGGTAACTCCAAAGCCAGCTTGGCTCAGAATGCGTCCCTCTGGCTTAAAATAGAACACATCACTGTGTGAATATTCCACCGACACTAGGCAAACAGACAACTTCGACCTTGCAATGGATGGGCCAAAAAGGGAAGAAGAAAAAAAAAACAGAATATTACTATATCACATTGTCTTCCTACTGGTTGCAGAGGTGTTCAAAAAGGGAGAAAGCTAAATGGAATTATTCTGTAAATCTAATGCAATGTACGTGTATATTTAATAACCGTCACATTAATGTAAATGGTATATTCAATAAATATCCCATTTATCACATTTAATATACATCAATTAAATATCATAATAGCGCTTCTAAGCCATAAAAAGAATGCCTTTATGGAGCAAACAACCCATTAATGACAAATGAGCTCAATGATCCACGCGATTTACCAATTACACTAATACAATGTAAACTACAGTAATTATGTAACGCAATTTGATCATTATAAAAGGGTAAACAGTGCCCCCTGGCGTCTGCTTAGACGATCAGCAGCCAGCCGCACGCTCGCCGCGAGTTAAAGGTTTTACTTCCTGTTGCTGCATTCAAAGATGGCGCAGCGTTGGCTACCCCATTCCGACAATATAAGCTTGTTTGATGGAAACGTTTCGGTGTGATTTTATCTCTGTGGCTCCTCTGATTTCATCCGCCATCAGATTATAGTGACAGTGATATGTCCGAAGGACCTTGTTGGTAAATACTGTTTGTCTTTGCTCGCTGTTCTATTCCAAGCTATTTGAGTCGTATTAAACTGTTTTGTCCAATCATGCGTCTCATCTGCTATTATTATTATTATCATCATTATTATACATAACGATGATGAAATACGGTCGCTGTATATAAATGTTGCAGGCATTGTTGAAATGATCGCGCAGAAATTTATGCAAGTTACCAGTTTGGTGCAAGTAGGTCGATTGCGTATCTAAATACGGTTTAGCACTATGCTGCACATAACGATCAGCTTGATCCTTATGAAGCTGTCGAAGTTTGAGGCGGTGCGTGGATCTAAGGCGCCGTTTTGCACTGAAGTAGGTGTCAGACGCATCAGTATCGATGGCGATGGAGTTCTATGGCCACATATATGTCCTGGCCCCTCTATTTCCAGTCGTGTATCGTCGCTGTTATTTGTCAAGTAATGCCGCAGAGCGAGACAGTTGCGCCGCTTGCACTGACCTACTAGTCTAACGTGGCTTATGAGGTCAATATGGAAGTTTTCCTTTTCTATTGGGTGCTTAAGTGGGCTAAGAAGCCACTGCAAAAGAGAGGAGGGGTCAGATCCCTGAATGGGAGCTTTCGGTGAATAACTGTGAAAAGCAAAATAATTATAGCGCCCTCTTTGGAAACTTGATTTCGAGCAGCTGTCATTCATTTTTAATATCACACCAGCGACTTATACAATGAGTGTCTGTACCCGAATGTACATTTTTGTCTTTCTTCCGCTCCCAACAGAAGCCTCCTCAATGAGTAGCAGAAGGAAACGGGCTCCGCCTGTCAGGGTGGACGATGAAACCAAAAAGAAGCTCAACTGGAACATGCACGAGGATAGAAAGGGTGAAGCGATCATCCTGGATGATGACCACGTCCTGTCCTCAGAGTCCTCATTGGTGTCGTCCTTGGCTGTGGGAAAAGATGACCTCGAAGCCAGCTGCTCTAACTCCTTACTGTTTGCTGAGGCCGGGCAAGAGCCCTCGTGTTCATCCTCGGAGAAGCCCTCGCCTTTCAGGCTAGCCTTGGTGCCCGTTTCTGATGGGGACCAGGCCTGGAGGGCGCTACTCGGCGAGTTTTACCTCAGCACCAGCAGCTTTCCCGTGGATATTGAGGACAGGAGCTTTGCCCTACAGCGGAGTGGTGATCGGCTTAGTATGTTCCCTCTGGAAGAAGCTGGAGCCAGAGATGAGGGAGAGCCTGACCAGGCCTCCGTGTCTGACTTTCCTGTAGAGTGCTCTCTTGCCGTCTCTGTGTTGGAAGACCTGGAGTGGCTGCAGAGGAGAAGGATCATCCAGCTTTGTCTTAAACAGGACAGGATGTCCGTCAAGGTAACACAACGATGTATAATCACTACTTGCGCGGAAGATCTGAAGTTATAGTTTAGGTCGACAGATTTTATGTGTTGAAGCTTGGGCTCATCTGGGCCATCCGCTGTATACGTTTCAAACCCATATCACTTTAATATCTATGTCATAAACATTCTGAAAGCTGGATCCACTTTTGACCATAAAAAGACCACCCGTGGCAGAGAGATTCAGTGGTTCCCAAACTTTCTGGACCAAGCATCACTTTGGATCAGATCAAAGCAGTGAAGTACCACACGGGTGGGGGGAAAAAAAACCTGAATCACAGCAACAAATTACCACAGTGCTCTGGACCAGCTGCGGGTGCCCTGTGTACCTCTGGGGTTATGCGTTGCACACTTCGAGTGCCACCGAACTAAATGAATCAAAGGTGTTTGGTGCATTTTTGCCCTTCCTTCTGTTTTGGGAATGACAGGTTGGAATTTACCTGTTGGAGGCCGGTTTGGGACGACCGGAGTTCCTGAGCGAGGGGAACAGCAGGATACGAAAAGCGAACCAGCTGATGCAGAAGCTGATGGAGCTCTTCTACGACTTCATCATCCCCGGTAACCCACCGCCGCGGAGACCTGTGGTATTCTCTGAATCTTTCGTTGGGGGTGGCAGGGGCGTGTGAGGATGTTCGGGGAACGTGTCGCTATTCGCCCGGCAGAGGTCGTGGAGGGCGAGGAGGGGAAGTGCGACACGGAGCTGGAGCGGCAGAACGTGGAGGAGCTGTACGATTACGTCAGGCACCTGCGCCAGGTGGAGGGCCTGGACCTGATGGCGCAGGTGCAACATGAAGTCCTCATCCCTGTCCTCAGACCGTATCAGTGTCAGGCCGTCAACTGGATGCTGAAGAAAGAAAGATACGGAAAAGATGCAGCGACGCAAGGTGCTCCTGTCGTTTATTTTCCATCCTTCTTTCTTCTTCCTTATCCAGCATCAGGTCGCCGTGCGCCTGGATCCTCTCAGGAAGCACTGGGCCGGGACAGACTACCATATCCCAAAGGAAATAAGTATTCCAGGACTCAAAGTATTCAACAGCTTTATTGTCATTTGTACTGTATTGTACTGGCACAAGTACTGAGTACAATCAGATGCTTGCTTATTTGTTTCTTGCTGATTGGATAATTCAACACAGGGTTAGATGACATGGGACAAAAACTTAGTAATAGGACATAGGACAACAAATGTCTAAGAGATAAGAAATTTTATGAGGCAACTTCTGGACAGAAAACACCATTAGGTACTAAGATAAATACACAAAAACATTACACCTTCCTTTGGCTCCTTTCTGTTGCGTATTGTTTGTCTTGCATTTATTTTTTATTCCGTAATTGTTAATCTCCTATTGCCGTGTCCCTAACAGTGGCAAGTTGTGCCAAGAAAAATTTCCACCGTGTGGCAATAAAGACCGATTCTGATCCCTGGAGGTGTGAGGTTACCCAATGATCCACTCTTTTGCATCCACAAAATAATTTTTTTTAGAGTCAATGAAGCGTAAGGATTTGGTACAGAGACAAAATAGGACACTTGTCAAGGAAATGGACTGAAAACAAAGTGATCGGGGCGGCGGGGTACTGGATGGGACGTGGATGCAAAATACTGCCTGGAGTGTAAAACAAATGTGAAATGTGACTCAGAATTTCATTTCTGAACTAATTATTCTTCCTGCCCCTGCAGAGAGAACTATGCATTTTCTTTGGAGGGAAGTGGTCACTGTTTGTGAGAAAAAACTGTTCTATAATCCCTACACAGGCTGGTAAGAACCATGTGACGTGTGCATGAAATATACAAGTAAAACTTTTTTATGTTATGAGAGACCGTATGTGGGAAGTGCATGAAATTAGCAGTATTTAATTAAGCTGTAACTCTATTCTCGGTTCTCAGCCTTATTCAGGAGTTTCCACTGGCTGGGGTGGACTGGCCCGGAGGAATCCTGGCTGACGAGATGGGGCTGGGGAAGACCGTAGAGGTTCTGGCTCTCATCTTGGTCAATACCCGGAAAGGCCTCCAGGGCGGCGGTCTCACTCTACCTGCAGTTAGTACTCGCTCGGTTTTCCTGTCTCTTTTTAGCCTGAAAGCACAACATGGAATACAGGCAGTTGGTAGTGTTTATAGGTAAGAGTATTGCCTTGTGATTCAGACGTTAAAGCTTCAAGTTCTTGACAGTTAACGCCACCTACCCCAAATCCGTCCCTGTAATCAGAGAGGCAGGGAAATGTACATTAGGGCTAAATAAAACAGCTTGTTTTTGTCATTCTGAAAGGTTGCTCTCTTTCTGCCTTCCAGGGGAAGTCGGTGAACTATTTTGTCCCCCCACCACCTACAAAGAGGGAGGGGACTGACCATTACAGGCAAAAGATGCAACCCAAAGAAAAAGTATCGTATCCAGGTAACAGTTGGCGTTAATATGGTACGATATTTTGTGGCAAAGAAATACCCATTGTTGGAAGCTTGAATGTTAAATTAAACTGCTGTTGAACTATAGGTGATGTGTGTTAAAGCGCTGCGACGTGGGGAGAGGT
Organism: Mormyrus hasselquistii; assembly: GCA_026779605.1. Lineage (NCBI taxonomy): Eukaryota > Metazoa > Chordata > Actinopteri > Osteoglossiformes > Mormyridae > Mormyrus > Mormyrus hasselquistii. The sequence goes on along the minus strand of JAODKE010000028.1, from coordinate 17,878,670 downwards.
GGAATTCGAACCCGCGACTCCTATAGATGCAGAGCTAATCGCTGAACCCCTGTCTTCCTTTTCCTCACAGCCGTACGCGTGATGCTCCTGTCCGCCATAAAAGAGATGAGGGTGGGAAGAGGAGCCTCCATTAACGCCATCTTCACATACATCCGCGCCACGTACGGCTACGACCTGCTGAAGAATCGCGGCCACATCCGGAAGGCGCTGGGCAAGCTCATCCAGGAGGGGATGGTGGAGCAGGTCAAAGGGCGAGGGTTGGCTGGCTCCTTCCGGCTGGGGAAGAACTATAAAGAAAGCAGGAGGAAGAGCAACGCTGTGAAGTCCGTGCGTACACTTTGGGGTTTCATGAAATGAAGGGCTTTAGATAATTAATACCATCAGTATTTTATTACCTAGTACTAAAAAGTTAATCTTAAGAATGAATCTCTGATAGGATGGATGGATGAAAGATTATAGTCTTTTGATACCAAAGAGAAATCTGGTAATCTTTTATGAATTTTGTGTTTCATACAATCAGTGATATGAGCAGCATTTAAAGATGAGATTTGCTATCTGGGCAAAACGTATAGCTGCGTTTTCACATGAAGCAAAATTTATGGATATTGCGTAAATATTCATTTTGTGTCTTTCCTTTCCCTTTAAGCAAAAGGCAGACCACCGGGAGAGTAAGCAAAGGAGAACATCTTCCAGGTGTGCTGGACAGGTGAAGGACACCAGCGTTATAGAGAACCCCCTGCTGGAGGAGTGCTTAAACAGCAGCATCTCTGCGGGGCGCCTTTCTCCCAGGTGCCAACTGGACGACCTGTCGGAGGGGAGGAACTATAGCACCCAAGATCCACACATCTCAGCCCCGGCAGGGGGCGCCGGAGAGACAGGCATGGATCCCCTCAGGGGAAGCAACCAAGAGGAGGTAGTGGGTGCTGTGACTGGTGTACCTGCCCGGACCTCGGCGGTTCTGCCATTCAACACTCCCGACTACCGGTTTGAGTGCATCTGTGGGGAACTGGGCCTGATTGACTATAAGGCTCGGGTCCAATGCCTTAATTGCCTCCTGTGGCAGCACGCTGAGTGCGTCAACTACAAGGAGGAGAGTCTGGGGAAGACGCCCTTTTACTGCCCTCACTGCCTGGTGGCCATGAAGCCAGTGCCCACGCGGGCCACCCTCATAATCTCACCCAGCTCCATCTGCCACCAATGGGTGGACGAGATCAACCGCCACATCCGGTGCTCCTCGCTCCGGGTTCTGGTAAGGACTCTCCGAGGGTGCGAGAACCTTCCGGAAACACCACGTTGGACTTTTCTGACGGATAGACCGCAGGCGGGATATAATTTTCTCAAAGCTGTTGGCAGGGGCGGGTTTGTTGTTTCTGGGGCTCCACTTCAGAAAGACATTTCGGGACCCGAAACTAAACAAATAGCTAACGAGTCAGAAGCGTGTAGCTAGCTAGCTGGTTAGAAGATCATGCTAATTTAATATTTAGTATGGTGACTGTTAGTGGTCAGCTGGGGGGGGGCCCAAACCTCAGGAGCCCCATGCAAATGAATAGTTGGAGAGTGGATCACAGAGCCCCCTACAGGCACACACGCACATCGCGGTTTCTTTTTTCCCATCCACTGTGTTCCTTTCTACCTCATTTTTCACATGCCTGGCTTTATGTTTCCGCATAGTTGCACGGCAGTTTAAAGCTGTAACTGTAGCAAAGTGTCCTGAAACATGCTCTATATACCAAAAACATAAAAAACGGCTAACAAGGCAGGCCCCTGTTTGTCAGAATGGTTGCAGAGTTAAGAAGTTAAACCCAGCAACGCGCTATTCCCTGGGGGGCTGGTTTTCAGCTCTGGTCCCGGGGGTACGCCGTGGGTGTGTGCTGGCTTTCGGCCCAGTCAAAACCTCCAAGAATGAATGAAAGAGCCTCTCAGCTCCCACTATGGGGAATCACGATGAATTTTAATCAATGTTCATTCATTACTGTCAATGCATTGTGGGACTATGGGATGATATAAACGTTGCTCAAAAATTTAAATTTTCTCTTAATTTTGGTGGAAAGACAGACCACTTTACAAGTTATTTCTACAATTTTCTCTTTTTCACCATTTTTTTGTTTTTTGTTTATTCGTTCAGCTTTTATTGTCTTTTTTGGTTTTCTTTAGTTTGATTTTATGTAGCACTTTGGTTGATCGTTGTTTTAAACGCTGAAACATTTTGATTTCATTTCATTTTGGTACCAGAAGAAAGCTCGATTTTTGGTTTGTCTTCACTGTCCCAGGTTTACGGCGGCGTGAAGAAGCACGGCTTCGTGCAGCCTCACTTTCTGGCCGAGCAGGACGTGGTCATCACCACGTACGACGTGCTGCGCTCCGAGCTCAATTACGTGGACATCCCGCACAGCAACAGCGTGGACGGCCGCCGCTTCCGCAACCAGAAGCGATACATGGCCGTACCGAGCCCCCTGGTGGCCGTCGAGTGGTGGCGCATCTGCCTGGATGAAGCCCAGATGGTGGAGTGCACCACCGCTAATGTGAGCTTACCCTCGTGGATATTCAAAGTTCACTGAAGCCTCGTGACATTATGTCACATGCGATGAGGTTCACTGTACGTCTGTCTCCCCCTGCAGGCCGCAGAGATGGCGTTGCGCCTTTCTTCAGTCAACCGCTGGTGTGTGAGTGGGACTCCCGTGCAAAGAGGCCTAGAAGGTAAAACCCTGAGTCATCCTCATGGGGCAACACGGTCTAGCTGGTGACAAGATTGTTGTGTCTGTGTCCTACAGAGGTTGCCCCTCTGTACAGTTACCATGTTGCGTCACTCCCCTGCATAGATCTATATGGCCTTGTGTTGTTCCTTGGGGTTGACCCCTACTGGGTGAAGTACTGGTGGGACCAACTCCTCTACCGCCCCTATCGCCGTGGAAACACTGAACCCCTCTATAACGTCATTGGCCAGATCCTGTGGAGGTCGGCCAAGAAGGACGTCATTGACCAGGTCTGGTGAATTCTACAAGGACAGATCTAGTAAATATTTCAAGAATGATTTATACCGATTATAGTCAATGTTTTATTTTGCTTCCAGACATTTATGTATCTTAATGAGGCACCAAAAAAAAGTTCCAAAAAGGTTCTTTCTTCGCAAATCCACACCAGATTCAGATTCCACCTCAGACCGAGGAGATCCACTGGCTCAATTTCTCACCGGTCGAGGGCCATTTCTACCACCGGCAGCACGAGGTCTGTTCCCAGGATGCTCTCCACAAACTCAGGAAGATCTCGGACTGGTCACTGCGGCTGGGAAGCCTGGACCGACGGACCGTCAACAGCATCCTGTACCCGCTGCTCAGGCTGAGGCAGGCGTGCTGCCACCCACAGGCCGTCCGCGGCGAGTTCCTGCCCTTCCAGAAGAGGTGAGCTGAGCTACTTCGGGCCAGATGTTCCAGAAGATCCACCAGCTGGTGTCATGGTCCAGTTTGGACGATGGATTTGTTGCATTGTGTTGGGAATGGTACTCGTACTGGTACTGGTGAGTAAGCACCTAACTCAGTCGTCCAAAACCATTTTATTAGGCGCTTCCCTAATCAGCTACACAAGTGGTAATTGGACTGCAGCTATATGTTTTAATTGAAACAGTACAGATGATAGAAAGGATTTAAACCGTTGATGTCAGGCCTGTGGATGCTTCTGGTCAACTTAGAGTGCCACCTAGTGGCTGGTTGACACTAAACATCACCTTACTTCATGCCCCTTGCCACTGTAGTAAGGCAACCCCCCCTCCCCCGTTTCAGCACCATGACGATGGAGGAGCTTCTCAAGACCTTGCAGAAGAAGTGTCGGGTGGAGTGCGAGGAGGCACACCGGCAGCTGGTGTGTGCGCTCAATGGCCTGGCCGGGATCCACATCATCCGAGGTACGCCCCCTAGCTGCGGATGCCGGGCTGCTGCCTCAAGCACCTACCAGGGTCTTATTTGAGAAGGACGGCCGACCTAAATTATGCTCCAGAAAAATATCAGCGAAGTTTATCATCTGTCAGAGTTAAGCAGTTATAACTATTAATAGTAGTTAGTGTGTTTCCAGCAAAGAGCAGTGCACTACCATAGGAAGGCAAAACAACGTAACTGTATTATCAAAATTGAGGAATGGCAAAATAAAGTCTCTGAGTCCGTTTTATCTTATGTGATATAACATCTCCATTCGGCTACTCAGTTTTGAAGAAAACATACACAGGGGTAGACAGTCGAAAAACTTTGAAGCCCTTTTTCTTAGTTTCCCTGCCAGCGTAGTTACTGTGTCTTGCCTTTGTGGGACGGCGCATCCTCTCACCTCCAGGGTTGTGGGTTCAATTCCTGCACCTGTTCATATGCATTAGGGTTCGTTGCTCTTAGAGGAGAAGTATGACCCATTCTGCGTCTCCCACAGGTGAATTTGTCGAGGCCGTGGAGCTGTACAGGGAGGTGCTGCGCTCCTCAGAGGAGCACAAAGACAGGCTGAAAACGGACTCCCTCCAGGTCAGCTTCCTCCCATCCACGTCCGTCCTCCTGTTCCTCATTTCCGCCACGGGCTCTATATGTGTTTACGCTTGCGCTACCCGTTTCCTATGCCTGAACAGAGGCTACATGCCACACACAATCTGATGGAGCTGCTCGGTGCAAAGCATCCTGGGATACCCCCGACTCTGAGAGACGACCGACTGAAGGAGGAGGTGCGTCCACTCTGTCCCTGTCACATGATTTCTGAAAAATAAGTTGTAACACTTTGCTTAAAGCTGTCATCTTTAATGCATTATAGATACTGACCATTATAATGCATTATGAATGTATCAGAGTTAATAAACCATTACAACATTTTCTACTGACAGTGATAAGGGATTTTAGTGTTAATTATACTTCATAAGCTCCAATGAAGTTTTCATCTATAATGCACTATACTGTAGATGCCTTTATATTGCATTATAATGTTCAGTATAAGAATTAAGGATGCTTTGTACTGCATTCTGAAGGTATTTATAGTGCATTATAGATGAGATCTTCATAAAGCATTCATAATGCATAATAAACATGGCTGTAATGTGTTTTGTTTTGTAGCCTTTTTTGTAATGCTTTATGAAGGTATTATAATGTTATGATTGTGTTCATAGATTCATACAGACATTCCCAGGTTTATATACACACACGTACATGTGAAATCTAGATGTGAGCATGTTTGTGTAAGTAACTTTGTGGAAGTATGAGTGAGGGAATCTGCATTTATCTATGTATAGGAACTTCAGTGTGCAAGTAAATTTGCCTGTAAGGATATGTTTCTAAGGATTAAATTTGACGCTTGAGTGCCTGATTACATCTTTGCCTCTGTGTACAAACCCCCCGGGTCCTCCACCCCCCCCGGGTCCTCCACCAGGCAGAGCAGCTGAGGCAGCACTACATGACGAAGTCCAACCAGGAGGTTTCTGATGCCCAGCAGGCCCTGCAGCCCGTCCTGCAGAGCATCAGTGAGCTGAAGGGCAAGGTTGGTGTGACCAGGGGCAGGGACTAAAGATCATTATTTTTTATATGCATTTATACACAATTTATTACATATGTACTGAGGCAGTTAAGTGCTTTCCCTTAGCTGGTACACAAATTCTAATCTAGTAACAGCTAAAAATATTAATCTAGTAACAGTTTATTTTATGAGGTACTGGTTAAAAATTTTGTTAGACCGTTTGACCTTGATTTAATTTGTCGAGACAGAACGCTGGATTTAGCTACCGGTATCGCACGTGTGTCTGTACTGCAGGTAGATCTGAAGTCCCCCTGGTGGCTGGATGTGGTACAGCAGGCCATCCGCTACTCCATCGACGATGACCTGGTGCTGCGCATCCAGAATGAGCTGACCTGCAGTTACAAGCAGGAGCCCAGCAAGCTGTCCTTAGCGGACAAGTGAGTCAGACTCAGAGAGCAGCCAGCCAGATAGCAGGGCGGAAGGTGCCGGCAATACTGCCCCCCTCACCTCCTTCCCGTTCCTGATGGGGACAAAGGGCTACGGACATTGTAGCAATTACAGGCAGCTCTTGGTTTACGTGAAACCGACTTGCATAAATCTGAACTTGCACAAGAAATATACGCGACGCATAGTTTACGGAGGCGCTAATGCAAAATAGCACAGTATATGCTTGTAAGTATAAAATACATGAAACGATAGCATTTAAATACTTATAGATACTTCCTGTAAACTTATTTATTGTTATTTGTATTGTTAATATGTCTCTACATGTTGCACTAAGCAGAGAGATGCTCTTAATCTCACCGCACATGTATATAATGTAAATTGTATATGTGTACAGTGACAATAAAAAGCATTCTATTCTAAAAAGCATTCTATTCTAAATTCACTATGAATGTGAATACATGGTCCTTAGTATGTATTACTTACTAGTGTATTTTTGGCTTATGAATTATTTGCTATTTGTGTCTTGAATGGTAAATCCGAAAAATGTAAGGCTCTATGGCATGGATTAATTACATGTCAGTTGAGAACAGCCTGTTATTATCAGTGATTTATATAGCTAATTAAAATGGAAAACATAGCTTTGTGGCTTCATTTATCGTGTCATGTAGAGGTTCTTATTTCTAAGCTTGAGTACCTTTTAAGGGAGGCGTTTTGTTAGCCTTGTCCAGCAAATTGTCCACCAGAATAATTGTGTAAAATTTTGTGTCGTAAGCTGACTTTTGTGACTTTAATGATTTCCTTAAATAACAATAAAGAATAGCAGGAATCATGGGAGTTTCCAGCTGCTGCAGCTTTTCGTGCTACGCTTCATACCTGTCCCCGTGCCCACGTGCCGCTGTACTTATCCATCCCCTCAGGTTCCGGGACGGTCGCGGCCTGCAGTTCCTGCTCACCACTCAGATGGATGACCTGATCAAGTCCCAGAAGACAGTGCAGGATGCGGTGAAGAAACTGGAGGGCCCGCCATCTAAGGAGGTCATCGAGGAGGCCACCATCTGTCACCTGAGACCGGTGCGGCTGCCACTTAACAAGTGAGTGCTGCTCTCGGGACACCGAAACGTCGCTTATCTTCTTGCCCTCTGGTTACTCTCATGCAACATCTGAACAGCGGAGTTAATTACCTGTCATTCGCCACCTGGTTTAACCAGGGGGTGTAGCTAGAAATTGTAGGCTCACCTTGGGCCCCAGGCTAGGAATGGCACTTTCAATCTGAAGAAATATGGGTCTCCCACAGTACATAGAATTCACATGGTATCCGTGGTCCCCATGGAGCAGAGGCATAATTTTCAGGGCCCCTATAAAGTGCTGGAGTTTGCCAGAGTATCCATGCCCATCTGACTCCCCTGGGTTTAACCCAATTCGGACTGAAGGTTTGACCCCATTTGCTGGTTAAAGCATTTGTGACCTGTGACGCGATGTTTATAGGACTGTGGGAAAGCCTGTGCAGAGTCATGTGACTCGGGGAAACAGATTGAGCCCTTATAGGGCAGATTTTCCTTTTTGGGGCATTCAGGAGATAGATGGAAAGGAGAGAGTGGGGGCTATGCAACAAAACACTTTTCAGAATAAACAAATGAAAGGTCTCCTTTTTCAGCAGATGGCAAGAAAGCCCCAAAAAAACCCCTCAGTTAACTCATTCTCGGGATCACATGAACATCAGTTCAGCCACACAGAACCAGTTCATTGTATTCTTGAGAATAAAAAAACAAAACCAAGATAAGTGTCAGCGTTCGCGGGTGGCGAGCAGGTAAGGAGGAGAGAGCAGCCGGTTTTACGGAGACAACAGGGGTTTATTGGTAGACAGGCAGGCAAAGACAGGACTAGAACTCACGACAGGCACGAACAGGAAATGACGACAGTGACAGATCTGGCGTAGACTGATCGAGACGCAGAATAAATACACGAGACAAGCAGCAGTAACAAGAAACAGGTGATTCCAATCAGGGATAAACACTAGGTAATGAGGTGGGCGTGGCACACAGGAGGATCGAACGGAGCAGATCATGACAATAAGGTTATATAAATAAAAAAGAATAAAGACAAGGTGAAACAAACCAGGACAAAGAGAAGGGGTCACATGACTTCCCTCTTACACCATCCTGACAAATACAGGTTTCTGAAGTGTTTTAACAAGACCAACAGTCAAGACAAAGGGCTTCATTCATGCTGTCTGATAACATGTAGAGCACTTTAAATAATGGACATTCAAGCTGGACAAAGATATTTATGTTTTTTTTTAGGGTCAAAAAGCATCCAGCGTCCCTGGAAGAGCTGAGATCAAGGACCTTTCGCAGTGTTTTTCCGCTGAAAATAAGAGCCTCTCTTCTTCTAGAACATAAGAACATGAGAAATTTACAAATGAGAGGAGGCCATTCGGCCCATTAAGCTCGTTTGGGGAGGATTTAACTTATAGCTCAGAGTTGTTTAAAATCTTATCTAGCTCTGATTTAAAGCAACCCAGGGTTTTAGCTTGTGCTACACTAGCAGGAAGACTATTCCATACTCCAACTACACACCGTTTAAAGAAGTGCTTCCTCAAAAAAAACTTCTCAGCGTAAGCTTTTGTTTTTTTGTTTGTTGGATTTTTTTAATTAACACATAGTATAACAACACTGGGCAGCATCATTAATTGCTGATGGCAACCGAATCCATTTAGTGCGCCGCACCCTGAGCGTTTCCCTTACTCCACAGCCAGCCCTTCCCTTATCGCACCTTCAGACCTTAAGTGGGACAGCGAGGGTGTCGGAACCGTAAGAAAAACAAATTAGCAAAAAGTATGAAAAACAACACCGCAACAAACAAACGACTGGCGTTAAATGAAAGTTGCCAGTGTTAATCTAATGGGGAAAACCTGTCACTTCCTTTCCTTTCAGCTGCGTGTTTTGCAAAGCGGACGAACTATTCACGGACTACGAGTCCAAGCTGTTTTCCCACACGTGAGTATGCCAGTGCCAGGGAATTGAAATGATGATGACCAAATGCCCCAGTATACATGTGTACTGGCAAAAACATAACAAAAAATCTTAGTTAACCGAATCAATCCTATTTCTAAAGACTGCTGTAGGAGCAACTCTTTGTTCTTTCTTTGTAGCTCAGCAGCGCTGGCTTAATGGTTAGGGAATCACACTTGTGGTCAAAAGGTTGCTGGTTCAAATCCCTGACCCGCAAGGCACCACTGAGATTACCCCCTCCCCCATGCACTGAATTAGCTGCTCTCTGTTAGCTGTGTCGCGATGTTACATATGGATGCATTTCATTGTTGTGTTCTGTGGTGTGACAACAAACTTTAAACTGCAGTCATCGTTTGCAGGTATTGGGTTCAAATCTCAGCATGTTACACTTCGCTCTGTTTTAAGTCACATTGAATAAACAAATAAATGAAGCCGCTCTTTGGCTGCCTTATGAGTAGTGAATGAGTAGTGAATGACATGTTGGTGACGTTCATCTGGCGTCATCTGTTTACTTAACTGCTCAACTAACAGCTACCGTAGGAGTGTTTTTTATGTATTAGTGGTGCGATGAAAACACCCCAAATCACCCCACCTCAGTGTGAAGGGCCAGACGGCCATCTTTGAGGAGATGATCGAGGACGAGGAGGGCCTCGTGGACGACCGGCTGCCCACCACCAGCCGTGGCCTGTGGGCGGCCAGCGAGACGGAGCGCTCGCTGAAAGCCATCCTGTCCTTTGGCAAGGCCCGCCGCATGGATCCCACGCTGCTGGAGGAAGGCACCACCTTCATGGAGCTCTTCGAGGCGTGGAAGAAGGAGTACAAGGTATGCAGCCGTGCATTGTGGGTAATGTTTTCCATTTTGGCTCTTCAGATGGACCTATAGGAAAATATACTGAGTCAGTTGCTTAGCAGGTCATTTCACTTCACTTCACTTGCAAAACTTAAGATAGATTTACACTTCATTCGTATGTTTAGATGATTAGTAAAAGTTACTAATAGTTTTAACATTTGCTTCATAACTAAGGTGCTGCCTAATAAGGTTTCGGTTCAGCTGCCTTGTTCAGAGGTGTGAAGATTGAGCCCTTTTAGATGTGATTTCTCTACAGCCAAATGCTAATTTGTCTTCTGGCCGGTGGGTCGGCAGCTACTGCACGAGTACTGGATGGTGCTTCGGGACCACGTGTCGGCCATTGACGAGCTGGGCATGGCCACGGAGCGGCTGCGGGTACGACATCCGGACGAGCCCAAGGCCAAGGTGCTGCACATCATCGAGCCGCACGAGGTGAGTGGGCGTCCCCTGGTGGCCCGGCCCCCACACCAAAAAAAAAAAAAAATACAGATTCAGTTTGTATTCTATCTGAGCCTTAATTTGAGGAATTTTACCCCAATTTTTCTGAGGGATTCCATAATTCCATTATGTGGAACAACTTATAATTAACTGATGAAGTCAAGTATGTGTGGACACAGGGGAATTCACAACCGAACCAGTCATTCAGTGACACAGAGCAGCAAACAGGATTAGACAACACAAAACAGGTCACTTGCAAAAATGAACAGTCCCTCCAAAATCCTTTTAGATTTTTTTTTTTTATGGGCATGTGCCTGTCTTGAAGTTTTGTGTTGTTTTGACATCATTGACTTTTTACGATACACATAAATTTTTTTATTGTTTTTTTAAAAATAATTTTTAGGTGGAGCAGAACCGAGTGAAACTCCTAAATGACCGAGCAGTAGCCAAATCCCAGCTGCAGAAGAAACTCGGCCAGTTCCTGTACCTCACAAATCTCGAGAAGGTACCGCTATGACGGCCCGCTTTCTGCCAATCTCGGAAACGATCCTGTCATTTTTCACGGCTGTCGTCAGTGCGTTTTGCTATGGCCCGCAGCTCATGCCTGTTCTGTTCTTGAACGCCGATTTACAGTCCCAGGACAAATCCACGGGGGGCTTGAACCCAGAACCATGTCCCATCTGTGCCCGGCCGCTTGGACGAGAGGTGAGCCCGTCCGCCAGCCCCATGCTGCTCGCTTGGGATCGCGTTAAATCGCAGAACCTCGTCACCCCGACCGGCTGCCAGACTCTTCACGGTGTACCGGGTGCATCTGCTGCAGTGAGACCTCACTGTGTACCGGGGGCATCTGCTGCAGTGAGACCTCACTGTATACCGGGGGCATCTGCTGCAGATAGACTTCACTGTGTACCGGGGACATCTGCTGCCAGAGACCTGCCTTGCTCCCTGGATTTGAGAGGAAAAACACAGCCAATGTCTGATCCCTCTTAGGGATGCTTTTACATTTATTTATTTAGCAGGTCCTTTTATCCAAAACGACATACAGTACTGGTTGACCCTGCCATCTCAATTGTCACTGCAGTAGCGGAGAGTTAAGGGCTTTACTGAAGGGTTAGACGGTGAAATCATTCTGCCAACCACGGGATTTGAACCGGTGACCTTCTGATCACGGGCACAGAGTCCAAACCATCAGGGCCACATGTCCCCATTAAATCAATTTAAAATCAAATCAGAATCAGCCAATGCTGTAGGTACTTATCCTACCAGACCCTCATCTTGTGAAATAGATGAATCTGAGAGCGAAACACGCAATTCCTGTCTGAAGGATGTAATGAGGAAGAAAATAATTCTTCAACGGTTACCCTCCCTGTCAGGGCTCCGCAAAACCAATTACTATTCCAGAATAATCTGCCCAAAAATGGAAGAGATTAAATCTTTATGGATGCATATTTCACTACGTAGTTAAACTCCGCTCCTGACATTTACATAAGCACCCATAAAGACTGCAGATTTTATGAGCGCTTGTGGTTGCTTTTTATAAATAGTTAAGCAAAGGATGTAATGGCAGTTTTCATGATGGAATTGAGGGTTTGATGCTTTTTTTAGCTACCGGCCTTCTGCAGTGTAGCTATAAATTATCGCGTCTGGTCCATGTGTGTTTCCCCGCCACCGTGCCAGTGGGCCGTGCTGACCTGCGGCCACTGCTTCTGCAACGAGTGCATCGCCATCATCCTGGAGCAGTACAGCATGGGCACACGTCGGAAGGCCATCAAGTGCGCCATCTGCAGGCAGACCACGTCCCACACGGAGATCTCCTACGTTTTCACCACCCAGGCGGCCAGTCAAGGACACGACATCCCTGTCAGAGTGAGGCTGCCTTCTCGGCTTCGAGGTTCAGCTGTTAGGTTTTAATTGTTAAAAACCTTTATTGATGCAGTTAGACACGCATATAAGAGGAACTTTATTCATCCCAGAGGGAAATTCTGGTGCATGCAGTTTGAGTCCACAAGGTGCAAACCAACAAACATGCAGTGCAAAACAAGACAAAGTGCCAAAACAGTACAGTTTGTGGGAGTTTTGCTTGCACAAAAGTGGGTAGAAAGAAAAATGATTCGTTCAGAGAGAGAACCAATCAGGTGGGTCAAATCAACTAGAGGATGCGGGAGCAAGCCATCTGGTTGGACTAACCATTCCTACATTCTGATTGGTTATCAGATAGTAATGAATGCTTACTATGGTAAATACTGGTTATATCGGGTCAAAAACATAAATTGTTTTTGAGATTGATTAGAGGTACAGTAACTGATTTCAAATTAAACCCCAAAAAACTTTCCAACTTGTTTTTAAGTAAAATTGTGATTAATAAATATCTTCTTCATGTTCAGGAGTATGTACCTGAAACTAGGACAGAGATTAACAGATAATTACTTTTGATTAATTATAGCAGCTGAAGGCAGTTTGGATCCTTTTTTCCAGGTATCCTGAAGCATTAGTGTGTTTTAAGTGCAGTAAGGCTTGTTAAAGCAGGTTTTTAAGGTGGCACTATGAAAAATGTGCTAGTGCAATCTCTGTTCCTGTCATCCTGACCTCAGGGAAGTCACTCCACCAAGGTGGAAGCAGTAGTGAGGACCTTAAAGAAGATCCAGATGGCCGATCCGGCTGCCAAAGCGCTCGTGTTTTCCACGGTGAATTCCATCCCAAGCTGCCACCTCCACGCACGACTGAACCCAGCCTGTTAAAGCGGAAATGTCACACCCGGTTTTCCCACACGTGCGACAAAATCTAAAGTGATGTACTGTCGGGTGATGCTGACCAGCGTTTTGTGTATGTGATCTTCAGTGGCAGGGTGTCCTGGATATCATCGCTCAAGCCCTCTTCGACAATAACATGGAGTTCTCACAGATTAATGGGATTCATAAGTTCCAGGTCCGTTTTTTTTACTTTTAAAGTATATATAGTATATATACTTTAATATTATATAAATAAAAAATATAGTCTGATTCTGATTATGAGTCATGAGTCTGCCAGAGCATGATCTCGTTATTTGGATTGTCTTCCGAAAGAGAAATGAACAAAAATTCCAATCACTTCTCTGTGCTTGTCATTCTTAATCAGTGTTAATCAATATATCACATTGAAATTCATGTCATCGTACGTTATTCATTAGAATTCAAAAACAACAATGATGTATCTATGGCATTGAATCTTTTCTTTTCTGGGAGAGGCTCGGGGCTGTCTGACCCTGCTTCTGGAAGACGGCTGGATCATTGCATCCTGGTTTCACCCCTCCAGGAGAACCTTTCCTCTTTCAAGTACGACGAGAAGATCAACATCTTGCTGCTGCCGCTGCACACGGGCTCCAACGGGCTGAACATCATCGAGGCCACGCACGTCCTGCTGGTGGAGCCCATCCTGAACCCCGCCCACGAGCTCCAGGCCATCGGCAGGGTGCATAGAATCGGCCAGACCAAGCAAGTGGCAGCTCCAGAACTCACTCCGTACTCCAGAAAGCTCGCTGATCAGCATCACGCTAAGATCAGACATTAACCCTGCATCATCTTCCGCTAGATTTTGTATAGGAGACATGTTATTAGTGATAGTCTTTAGACTGTGTGTGTGTGTGTGTGTGTGTGTGTGTGTGTGTGTGACTTGCTGTGACCATTTGATAGCCGTTAACCTCTATGCCATTTCTACTCTGATGGCCCTTCACTAACGGACCCTTTCTCATGTCACCAGGCCGACTTTTGTCCACCGGTTCCTGATTAAATCCACCATAGAAGAAAGGATGCAGACCATGTTGAAAACAGCAGAAAAAAGGTGATTTTTTTTATTTCATAGTATAGCTGTTGAGCAAAACGGAGCTTGTAATTCCTTAATGTGTTCTGAGTTCGTTCTGTTCATTTTCCGTAACTTCATACATAAAAGCTGCTATGAGCTGGGAGCCTATATCAGAAAACGGGGTATGAAGCAGGGAGTGGCCTGGATGGGATGCTGGTCCAAATAAGGACACATACACACGTGCACACATACACACACACACTTACGTACCTTTATGGGGACCATCCATTCATTTCTATGGGCAAAACCCTCTCCCACAATGACATCCTTAACCCCCACGTAACCTTAACCACAAGTAACCAAACACAACACAAGACTTTGTGGCATTTGTTTTTCTTTTTTTTTTTTTGCGTTCACAGATTTTGAGAAAATTTAGTTTCCTGAAAAAATGTCCCCACAATGTCAAAATAACACGCTTTTATCTCATTGTGTATTTGGTAGAGTAACTAGAGAACCCTGAAAACCCAACTTACATGAGGTACCCCCCACACACTGCATCACAGTGTGATCCACACTGCATCCCGCACCGTGTCACACATCAAATTACATACTGTCTCACACTGCGTCTCACAGAAACCCTTGGAAGGACCACATCTCTTAAAACCACCTAAAAACACACCCTGGTTACAGCAGTGGCATTTGAGCAGCGCCAGACACATCGGTTCTGATCTGGGACCTGCTTGTAACAGCTGTGTTTCCACCAGTCACAGCACCTCCGCCACCATGAAGCACTCGGAGGCATCGGTGCTGACGGTGGCGGACCTGGCGGACCTGTTCACTGAGGACCATGAAGCCATGGAGTGACAGGTTCGGGCCAGCAGGCCCCAGGCACAGGCGGTGGCATTACGGTGGCCACGGAGGACCAATCCACACACAGCGTGGTTTGTCCCCATTTATAAATGTGCATTTATATAGATGTGGGTGGTCATACTACACTGTTCTTCATATTCAGGGTTTGGAATTGTTTTTCTAGGCTAGCACTTAAATTTCTTGTACATAGGAAGATGCATTTAGGAAATACCAGTACCTATCTCGTGACATTTTAATACTCAGCAGTAAGTCACTTTTCAGGGAAAATCCTGATTTCTGAAGAAGTGTTTTTAAAAAAGACTCACTTTCAGTCATATTCAAATCTTGCGTTTGCTTTTCAACCCTGTCTAGTTGTTATATGTTATAGCATAATTATATATCTTCACAGTCATATTGGTAGCAGAATTCAGTTTATAGTCTTAATTGAAGGTATGGGAGCTAGCTTGATGTACCATTGATGATATCCCTGCGTAATGTTTCAGAAAAGCATTAGCAGAATCTCCAGAGGGTCATCCCTTAAGTAAGACGCTGGTTTACTTTGAAAGATTCAAAATATCTAAATAGTTTTTTTCAGTTCATTTTTTGTCAGTATTACTGTTTTCTAATTGCCTGTTGCATTTTATTTTTAATTCGGTAGGTTTTTAATTATAAGGCCCCTTCTTTTAATGGAAAAGCACCACATTTTCCCAAGACTTGTTCTCAAGAGAGATGATGATTTTTTTGCTCCCTGTTGAATTTTTCTCCAGTGTGAATGTTGTAAAGGGGTCATTTTCTGACTGTAAAAGCTCCATTTCTCATTTTATCATGAAACGGACGCTGGGCTTCTGGGATGTGCGCTTGTTTTCCAGATGGCGAGGTCCTTTTAGATGTGCGTTCTGGCCAGGAGCCAGCGGCAGGCAATCAAGTCAGACTTTACAGCTCGTTTTATTTGCAAAACAAAAACAGGCAAAGCCGATCAGTGTCCGTGCACCACATCCCGTAAGATGGCGCTTTTAAAACGGCACAAAGGAACACAAGGAGGGGGGGCGCAAACTCATCAAAGATGTGAGTAATACTGTAGAAACGTCTCCACCCAACTAGATGAGACCAGCAGGTGCTGGCTGTCGATAGTGAGATCACGTTCTCCCGCGAGCCGCCCAGTAGGAGGAAGTGTTACATTGCACCTTCTCTCCAAATGTAGTTTTGTTTCTCGATTTTAATTTCATCAGCATAATGTTAAAGGGAAGGATCCCGCCAAGGCCAATGACCTTATGAGATGTATTGCCTTTGGACGCAAGCCGTTCTCCCAAGTTTCAGTTAAATCCTTGTTCAGCCATTGAACTACTCTAACAACGTACATTCAGCAAAAAGCCACATTACCTTTGTCTTAATCTCCTTACGTTTTTGATTTTTTTTTTTGTTTTTGCCTGTCAAATACTCTGCTGTACAAAATGTTCTGTTTTGTGTAAATGGATCATAATAAATGTTTAAAGAAATTGCATCAGTATTCAGCAGTCGGATGATTTTAGAATTCTGATTCTTTTTTCTTCTCTGTAATAGGAAAGAGAAACTAATTCTAGCATTTGAACCGTAATGTGTAGATCTTTCCAACTCCGCAATGCCGAGACAAAGCCAGCAATCCTCTGACCTTCTCCTCCTGGGTTAGCACTGCTCATGGCAAAAATGAAATTTTCCCATTTTGGTGAGATATTAAGTACAATACAATGTCAGCTATTGGTTAGCATGTTAGCGCTGTTATGTTTGTGCTCCACCACGCTAATGCTGGTATTTTTCACATTCCAATAAACGTTTGTTTTGCTGAGTCAATTTGAACCATATGATTAAACTGTTAATTTATACCTTCTATGTATTTATATCTCTGAAAATACACCAATAAATTCCCGACTTATTTTGATACAGGTCTCTTCTTTGTGTCTACCATGTAATATGTTAGATGTTTGTCACCTGTTCTTCTGGTTATTTTATTTGTCTGATTATTTTCCTGTGGGCTGAAAATCAGGGTCTACAAAGCGGCCGCAAGTTCTATCCAAGGTTACATTTCCGCTTGATAAGTTCTTTTCTGAATCAGAAATGTGACCATTGACCTTGGGTTGACCTCCAGCACCTTTGTGTGTGAACCAGCGTAAACAAAGTCCTGGAACTCAGGGCTTTTCGTATAGAAGAGAACAAAAAAAAATAAACAAACACTAGGCCTGTTATTGTGTCATTTCCCAGAATGCTCCTTGTCGAATAGTGTAATACCACTCGGGTCTTAACATTGAAGAGTAACATGAAACACAAAGTGACTGTTCTTATATAACCAAATACATGTAAAAATGTTGCTGGGTGTTTAGTTAAGATCTTCAACATGCTTTACTCTGTTCCTGTTCTTACAGCGTAATTTATCGTTGGCTTCCACTTCCACCCTTCCAGTGCCTGACTGTAAAACATTCTTAATAATCATCCATCCATCCATACACAGAATTCTGCCTCCAGAAAAGTGTTTTTCCATGTGGAAATACCTTTTACATGCATTTTCCTTAATAAATCATTATTTTGCATTCATGGTTTAAAGAAAGTGCAAGAGAGTATGAACACGGGTAAGTGACACCCAGACTTTTTCTAAGTAACAATCCGATCGTCTTTTTGGCATCATATGATGGGTACAGGCTTTACAAATTCCGGGAAGGTGCCCCAAGTGTAAAGGTTAAGCGTTTGCTCTTAAAACTTTCACCAAATCCAGCACTGAGGCCGAGATGTTATTGGGCTGCCCTTGACGTGACTGCAGGGGTCCTTTTTGGTCCGAAATGGGGGGGCCTGGCAATATAAAAGCCTTTCAGTTATCTCTTAAAATGTGTAGACAAAGGGTGGCAAACAAAAAGAAGGAGAGCCTCCCCTAGCTGTCACTCCTTTGTGCATGTTAAACGGGTTGTGGGGTGTCTGGGTACATGCATGCGTGTGTTTCTTTTTGCTGGTGGTGGTGGAAGTTTGCTCAGCAGGCAGCTGGTTCTACGCTCCAAGTGAAGTAGGTTTGGGTTCCCTTGGGCCTCACTAGACTCCTGCTATTCATGTGAGGAATCTCATTGTTGGCAAGGACATCACTCAAGCTGGTGTTTTAGGACCAGAAGGAGCGTCCTCGTAGCGTCCGTGTCGAACTGCTCTCTGTGTGGCGCTGCCAGGGAGGGGGGGGGGGGGGGCAGCGTTGACGGCCCCTTTGGCACGAAGATTCGTCAAGTCGGGAAGGGACAGGGTGACGGAGATCTGTCTTCCGAAACCACCGAAGGGATGCCTTCGAAGGGAGGACCTGCCTTCTCGCTCACCGTGTGGTGTCTGCTGACCATGACGGCCGCGGAATCCTCGGTCTACCAAGAGCCCGAAGATGGTAAGCGTCTGCCTTGGTCGCGTTCTACGTTCTGTGTCTTTTTACGTGCTGTTATTCTGACTGGCATTTTCTGATGGCTTCAAAAGTTGGGTCCACCAGCGTGACATTTTCATAGCATGTGTGATATATTTTATTTAATTTTTTTTGGAATTTTGTTTCTATTCAAAACCGATGCAAACATCTCTCCCGCTGTACTCTCGAGGCTGGAATCCTGCTGGGAAAATAAGACATTTGACCCGACTTGTTTCTAGGCAATCCCCGAGAATTGGCAATAAAATTTGAATAATGGCAAGTTGCTCCAGATACTGAGAGCCGTAGGGTCAGCGAGAAGTCAGGTTTCTGCCAGTGAAGCGCGTTTGCCCAAGAGAGGTTGGTGCTTCATAGCCAACAGCATTATAATTAAGGATCGAAACAATTTATTGTTTTATTAATTATAACAAACTTTAAACATTTTTTTTAACAATTAGGGTTTAACAATTTTTGTTAAAACTTCAACACTGATTGAATATAAAATATAGATAAAAATGTATCATAGAAGCTGTAAATTTAATATAGTCATTAAAATACAGTATATATCAAGCCTAGAAATATAAATTTGTGTTTTCCTCATTTTCATTTTTAATTCTTGGTAATTATTTATGTGTCTTTTGTGTTTAAAAGGAAAGTAAATCTCACCAAAATATGTAATCTTATCCCCTAGGGCTTAATGAGACGGTAAATTGTGCGAATGACCAGATGGAACTTATCATACCCAGCGTCTTCTTCCTCAGTAAAGTGCCTCCAGTTTCTGTGAGTTGTGCCTATTACTGCTCTAAAGGTTGTCTGGTCTGACCTGGGATCCCGAACTTCCCAGCTTTCTGACATATGTGCCGACATCACGCAGGTCTGGGATCTGCACCTGAACGACCCAGAATGCCGCGGTGTCGAGATCGACGGCAATTATGTGTTCAGAGTCAAGACAAACCTGTCGGATTGTGGCACCATCACGGTAAGGCCAGCCGTATGCACAGAGATGTACCATGAAAATTACTAGGAAAAGTGGATCGATACCTTATTAGCGGATTTCAGTTACAAAAGAAAAATTCTGAAACATGAAATTGAGAGACGAGTTTGCTACATATTTTCCATATTTTGATGAAATAAACCTTTTCCCAATAAAAATAAAAAAATTTTACTGAAAAAATAAATATATACAGCTGGGGCACGGGGGAGAAGGAAAAACCTTGCCCCCCCCCCCCCCCCCATATCAGATATGCACTCGATCTTTTTATGCCGTTAATTAACTTGGCTGGGGGGGGGGTTCTTCTCATGATATGCGTCCCCACTGTTTCATAAAATGCAGATGAGGTCATGTGACCCTCCCACCCCACCCCACCAAAAGAGCTGTTTTTCCATGTGGGACACCATGTTTTTCAGGTTGATGACAAAGAGCATATTTTTCACCAACCAAAAATAAGAGCGTCCAGGTCTCCGCTTTTCTCCCTTTTCAAAGCAGTGAAGTGGGGGGGGGGGGGGGTAGATGGCCCACAGCACTAAATTAGCTGGATTTATATGGAAATTATAGCTGTGATTCAGGGGTACTTGGGTGTCCCACTTTGTAGTCCCCTTTTATTTCCATTCCAGCTCACACAGTGACCCCCACCCCCTACCCCTTAGACTGCGGGCCCCAGCCAAGGTATAAATCTCTACTTGAAGCCATCATTGAAACTGTTGCTTAGAATGCACAGGGCATTTCTCGTAAATCCAGCAAAAAAAAAAAAAAAAAAAATTAAAGTTGCTTTGTGCCAGAGGAAATCTAGCTCTCAGGTAGTTTTTACAAGGTTTTTCAAATAACGGGAAAGAAAGAAAAAAAATATGTTTGAATTAAAGGTCGCAAGAAAGAAAAATCACAGCTTCAAGGATCACTTTCACTGTTACTCATGGCTGTCCTATCAATCTTTGTGTTTTGTTTGCTAAAGATGTCAACCTTCTGTTTTGACGAGGAGTGAGGTGACAGAATTCTTACCATTTTCCCTGGATGTTCAGCTCTGAGTCACTGTGTAATGAATCATCATACCAGATTCCTTGTTGTACATTTACCAAATTGTGTACTAATAAACAGGAATAGCTACTTTGCTTTCATAAGCTGGAGTTTACTTGTCTGTGATGTTATATTGCAGGATTGTGTGCCTGTGTTTCTGAAGCATAGATGCAATTTAGAGAAGGCTGCTTTGGGGATTTTGCGGCAATAAAAATATATTGGAAAAATCCATCATAAATATTTTACTCCAGCTACATTTAATTGTGGCCTCAGTACATTTTCCCATCTTTGCAGGACAAATTTGATTTTGCTGAGAGGGAAAAAGTAAAACTATGTATTAATGCAGAAGGTACGGTATACAGTTTATATCCCACTGTTCCAGTAAGACATAATAATTGCTTAATTTAATACACTGTCAGAACTGCAGAGGGGGAATTAATAATCAAGTCATTCCAGTCATTTCTTAGGCACAAGTTGTTCAAGTAATGTGCGGAGAACATCCATCCATCCATTTTCCATAATCGCTTATCCAGTACAGGACCTCACCCCTTGTGAAACAGGTTTGTATCAACAGGTTCATATCAAATGTCCCCACAATGTAATATATAACACACACACATATACAGTACTATGGGCGAAACTGTGGGAGGAAAGCAAAATGGAGCAAGCTTGTATAAATGCAGGGCCAGACTCTTTGGTTAGCCTCCACCTGACTACTGTTCAACTGTTAGAGATTCCGTAATTGTAGAGCTCTAAATTAATAAACATGATAAAGTTAACAGTTAAATGTATTTTTCTTCATTTTAGACAACAAATCTCCTGAGGTATATAAACCAATTAAAAACCTCACCCTTTATGAAGCCTGTGAGCTTATAAACAGCATGATTATAATTTCCTGAACGTTTTTCTCCTTCTCTAGCTTGATGCAGTGGTTTGTGTAGCTACCTTACCGCGCACTTTGGGTGTTTATATATTCACTTGGTGGGTGGGGAGGGGGGGCAATAAAATATGTCTTGCCAGCTGAGGGTAATATATCCTTCCCAGCAGCCAGAAGACCTTTTGCCCCACACAGGGCCGGATGCGATGCTGATTTAACACTTTTGTTCCCTGGGTTTTCGCTGCAGCTCTCACATGAATGAATTGTCCTTAAATGCCAGAAATAAAATAGCAGATTTGTATTGGGCAAGAGCATAAACCACCAGCTTCAAATCACATTAAAGCTTCTCCCAGGATGGATGGTGTTTCTTAGATGTGTCTAGAGCATGCCGAGGTGGTTATGGTCTGGAGGGCTAGCACCAAGCTTCACCATGTCAGCAATAAAGTTATCATTTTTCCATTCCTAATGTTGATAATGTAATAATTACATAATAATGTAATACACATTCTGAAACAAAAACTTAATAACTGTTTGTACATAATGTAATAAGTTATTAAATTGTTAGCTGGTTGTTATGTAGCAGCCGATAATGTAATAACAACCATTAATGTGCTAAAAATGTTTTTGGTAGTTATGTTATTGCCAGTCGTTACATTATTGGCTGCTCCAAGGGCCATTTTTTTTAAATGATTAATTTCATCTAACATAAAAGCTACTATAATTGACTTGTTAGATTTTATTTATTTATTTATTTATTTATTTATTTATTATTTGCACTATAAAAATATCCCTGCAGGCGGGATATGGAACTCATGCCAGCTTTTTTCTAGGTTTGATCTAAAGCCTGCATATTATTGCAGATATGAAATCTGAAATGAGACTTTTTTTTAGGCTTCGGACAACATGCACATCATGTTCATTAACACCATCCGCAATAACGACTCTGACATCATCACAAGAAGCTACGTCAACATCACCTTTGGCTGTCGCTACCCCATAAATTACGTGGTCCAGCAGCCCAATGGGGAAAACATGGTCAAAGTGGACATCAGGTGAGCCAGACTGTTCATTACACATCCCTGATGTTACGTAATGATGGCCTGTTACGTAACGATAGCCTAGGTTCAGGTTTAGCTCATTAGCCGTTAATCAAATAGTTATGAATAAAAATGAAGCAGATATATCGCGAGACTGAAGGCTTCGAAGTTGTCAGTAGTGTCGGAGAGTGTTTCTCAATAAGATGAACGCAAAGATCGTACTTGTGGTCTTGGCAAAATTGGTATTACTAACTAGCCTCCCAAGAATGCACTTGGGGTGCAATGAATCATGGGATTTGTCTTGTTCGATGAGGATGTAACGGTGATATCTTTGATATCTGAAGCCGGCCAAAAACAACACCTGGGGATTTTTACCATTCTCGGTGTTACTGTTTCTTGAGTATTGGAACGGGTCATTGGCAATGGAAGACAACATAAAATGGGTACACGAGAACACAAGCGCGGTCAACTATGTATATTGAGAAACACCCAAGGTGTTTGTTCCCCTATAGTGTCATGTAATGCCTGTCTCTTCAGGACAATCACTCTGAGCACAGAGGATGGGAACTTTTCTGTGGCCCTGATGCTGTACAAAGATGAGAACTTCGAGGACAAGTGGACCACCGTTCCTTTCCTGACACTGGAGGACATCATATACGTGAAGGTCTTCATGGTAAACTAGAGGCAGCGGGGTCAGGTTCTTGGTCATTCTGAAAACCCGTCATGTTCTGCTGGACCTTCCCCCCCCAGCCCAACACCAAGATGATTTCCTGGACAGTAATGGGAGAAGGGTCTGGAGGAGGGAGTTTGACATTAAACGCATGGTTTTGAAAATGAGTGAAATAATGCTTGCCATTTGCGCAAGTGCAGTTACATTGGGGTTTCTGCATATCTGCATATCCCATCAT
Source organism: Mormyrus hasselquistii (assembly GCA_026779605.1). Taxonomy (NCBI): domain Eukaryota; kingdom Metazoa; phylum Chordata; class Actinopteri; order Osteoglossiformes; family Mormyridae; genus Mormyrus; species Mormyrus hasselquistii. The sequence continues at coordinate 17,855,605 of JAODKE010000028.1, read as the reverse complement.
GCTCCCTGTTGAGACATACACACACATATATACACAGTTAAAAGTGATCCTTGGGGGCCAAGCTCAGGGACGGCCTTTTATTCGGCTCTTCTGGAACATTCCTGGGAGTAAAGGGTCTTGTTGAAGGACACAACAGACATGTGGTTACTCTGCCGAGGATGGGATGGAAATTGCTGAACCTCGAACCCGCTGCGTAGTGGCGATAAGCTCAGTGGCTGAGGGTGTCATCTAGCAGGCTGGCTGGGGATCATGTGTTTTTAACCTTGCCTAACATTCAAATCTACCCCATGCCCCACAGCACCTTCTGCAATGTGGATTTATCTCACAAGCTCACCCTTCATTAAATCAATATGTTTGATGTGCTATTCGATGCATGTCAGCAGTTTCGGCTTGGGGATTTGTGACCGACACAGAAACGTTTGTCTTTCAGATACCTGCTCATCTCACGCTGAGGTTAGAGAGATGCTGGGCTACTCCGACCAACGATCCGTCCAGCGACGTTGAGTACATCTTCATCAAGGACAGGTCTGTCATGAGTCTACCTTGATGACCTGAGCAGTGTCCCTTCTTATCATTTCAAAATACAGAACGTACAAAAAGCTGTAATTATTATGACTGCATCCTCGTTTACGGATAAGATAAGATAATCTTTATTGTCATTGTCACTTGACAATGAAATTGAGAAAATGCAGTCGACTCAATGTACTCCAATATACAAATTGCACTAGATATACAAATTGCACTTATGAAATATAAGAATTAACAGTTCTATTTTGAGTTTAAGGCCATGATTGCTTTTTGGTTACCAAATGGATGTTTTGATCTTTCTGATATATTATAGAGACAGGTGCTTAAAAGACTACATAATCAATGATTCCATAAATCCGTCTCCCACCACTCATCCAGGTCAGGATCACTGAGTGCAGGGGGAATTTATTGTGTCTGGGGCCCCACTCAGAAAGTCACCCCCTTGGTGTAGTGATTATTTGTGGCCAACAGGGGGCGCCATGTAAGTATGTGGTTTGAGTGGTGGTAAACACTGCAGCTGAGCAAGGGGGACTGGAGTCTGTCCCAGACAGCATAGGGCACAAGGCTGGGATGGATGCCAGTAGGTTTATGCTTTATGGTGTGCGGGAAGTAGCTGGAACACCCAGAGGAAACCTATGCAACAACAATAAAGTGAACATGCAGTTGCAACAGAGGTGGGATTCGAACACCAAATCCTAGTGGTGTCAACAGCACCTTAATAGAGCCATCAAGTTATTCATAAACAATATCTGAAAAAAACAGAGGCAAACAGGAGTTTTATTGTCAATAAAAAAGAATGTTGTTGCATTGAATTGAATACATCACATAAATTATGTAAAATAAGTGCCATATTTTTATGAGTAGTAGTGTGTACCAACTGAACAGGCCTGGAGTTTATTCGTCATTTCAGTAGAAAATTCCACGCACTGAAGCGGCACAGTTTTAAAATTTAGGTTAAGCAAGTCTGTCCGCTCACTATTCCTGGATCCTTGCCAAGTGCCACGTTCACTAAGCAAGACTTTTTGTTTTGTCACATGACCACACACCACACGCTCACAACAGTATGTCAAAATTCAGACGGGTAAAATGATGCCGGAAGAATGCAAATGACAAGTGGGGAGCCACGGCAAGAATCGATAGCAAAACAGCCCTGTCAGCTGACGCTGAGCCCAGAGCCATTTACGCGGCACGTCGACAGCTGTGCCCGCCTTAGAAACACACAAGTATTTATTTCTGTTAGCGACCGTGTAGCTAGGATACCTTCACCCATTACGGGTTTGAAATACGAGTCACGCTACTCTTATTTTTAATTTTCGATATGAATATATTCTAATTAGTTCTTAATGAGTCCATTATGAAAAAAAAAAATCCATAATGGTTTGTGCCTGCGTGTTAATAAAAGGGACCTAAGTAATATTTTTCTTTATAAAAGAGCGGTACATTAACAGTGATCTCTGGTGTTTATCAAACTGTTTCAGTTAATTATCTAAAAATGAAACGTATCTGTAAGAAAAATCATAATTAAGGGCCTGTTGATGTCATAGCAGGGGGAACAGAACCCCTGGAAAATGTTCGTCTGTGTTGCTGTGAAGCCCCCCAGTGCAGTAAAACTCTGATAGATGGTCTCCAAGCGCACAGAGGCGTTTCTAAGGGCTAGGCCCTCAAACCTCAGTACTGGGGGGCGGGGGCCCTCGAGGTGTGCTTTGGAGAAATTTCACAAGAGTCGGAGCAGGAGGAACAAATAAAAACAAAAAAAAAAAATCAGAGGGATACCGCTCCATTTCCCAGCTGCCCCGTGGTGGCAAACGAGCAGACTCTGACAGTCCTGAGGAATGGTCAAGGTCCAGAGGCCCTCTTCCAGATCCAGATGTTCAAGTTTGTGGGCAATACATACAAGGATGTCTTCCTGCACTGCAACGTGCAGATCTGCCACAACGCAGCCGGAGCCTGCCAGCCCGTGAGTGCCCGACGAACCCTAACAGGATGTAGAGCCTGTATTTCTCCTGTTTTCTTTCTTCTCTTATTCAATACAGCTTTGATGTTTATTTGAAAGAGGAGCAGTATATGACATTGTTATCATGGCTGCAGTTACTTGTTACTGGGGGTGTGACTTGCTGCTCAAAGCTGGTTCCTGGAAGCTTGTTCCTTTAAAGCTTGTTCCTGGAAGGCTGGTGTCAAAGTTCTGGCTTTTGTAGCAGCTGAAATCTCATTTAATCAGGCTTGGTGGAGCTAATTAGGCAAATTAACTGCGCCTTTCAAAAACTGAATGGGTTGGATTAGGATCAGGGCTAATTTATCATGTTTTGTTTGTTTCACAGATGATAACCTAGAGCAAATGCAAGCTGTGTTATTCAAAAAAATGCAGTATTTCTAAAATTTTGTCAGTGAACATAATAATGAGTAATTAAAATAGGAAGGTTTTTAAAGAGGTATTCTTCATAAATAGAGATTAAGTTTAACACCTCTAGAAAGATATTTTAATCACGATGAATTAATTAAGATGTAATTTAGGATAAGAATTGAACAAATTTAAATCTTGATGTGTGCACTAAAGAAAAACATGCAACCTCAAATTTTGATTTCAACAGAACTGTTCTGGGGACGGTGCAATGGCCCGGACAAGGAGGGACCTCACGATGTCCCACACGGTGTCTTACGGACCAATCAGAAGGCTGATGGACAACAGGAACAAGGCAAGCTTCAGTAAGTGCCTTTATTAAGCAGAAAGCTATGACAACTTGTCCCCTGAATCACCATGCAGGCTAATACAACGGGTTGGACAATCCCTGCCTGTATCCTCCTCTATACCACAGATGCTGGTGGCCTACCGCCTGTGGAGACCTTTGTCCTGGGGGGTCTGCTGTTTATCCTGCTCCTCATTACGGCGGTCTTTGGGAAGCTTTGGCTCCGGACTAGATGGTCCTATCCCACGCAGGAAGCGCAGCTTACCTTGTCTAACGTCCATCACCTTTCTGAGGTGGCTTCCTGATGTTTAGCTGTTTCTCAAGCTCCTATATAGTCACACGTCTTCTGTACACCAAACAAAATTTCCAGATAATGAACCTTGTTGCCCTTGCACATTTTTGTACAGTGGATTATATTAATCAGACTAATTAACACCACAAACAAGGCTGGATGATGTTTAGGATTAAAACTGGAGTAGTATGCAAATGTTTGTTGCCTAGTTGTTTTTTTCTTTTTTCAAATATTTTTATGAAATCAATATATATTTTATAGATCAGATGTTACCGGACAAAGTACGTTTAATTTTATTTTAGATCTCAAATGGAATGGAAAATTAAAATAAAGGTGTAAGGGACTAGTGGTGGAAACTTCCCTTTTCCTGAAAAAATAAAGCAATAAAAATTGACGGATATTTCATCAGGTTAAAATTTTGTGTTTCAGTAATGTCATTATGTAATAAAAATATTTCTGTCAGCAGATTTACGCTTGAGTCCGTAATTCGCACTATGGGCGTTTTGTTTAATTTAAAAGATAAAATGTACATATTTTGAAGGACTGTATTGTACACATCTCACATACAAATACGTTGTTACATTCATCCATACTATTAATTTATTATAAAGTATCAAGAGTACAAAAATGAAAATACAGAAGCACATTAACTTTAATGTAATGACGAATTAGAACATAATGTTCCTTAATGTAGGAAATGTCCCCATTGAGATGTCGATGTACCCAGCCGCTTGTCTGCGTTTATTAATCTTGTGGGGAGGAGATGTCTCCAAGGACAAGCTTTCAAAGATGCATTAAAAGTTAGGGTTCCGCATTGTCTGGGGAACTGAATACACCACTTCTATGAAGGTACAGAACGAATGTACAGAAATGAACTTCATAATAATAATAATAATAATATACACTGTATAGCCTGTAGACAGTTAATGTAATTGTAGATGGGTTTTTTTATACAAAGAATGAAAATGAATGAATAAATGCTGCTTTGTTTCTTAATCTGGAGATCAGTCTGGTAACCCTGTGCGTAATGACGGCACACACTGGCGTCCCAGACTGTGAACAACACGCACTAAGTATAGATCGGCGAAAGTGCTAGCTTTGAAACAAAATAAAGTAGCCTATAACTGATAAGTATATGTAGTAGTAATAATAGCAAATAACAGTGGAGTTACAGCAAAGATCTGGTTGATCGTATTGACTCGGTAAGTGAGTTTCGAGTTTGATTTTGTTCGCATGTATGGGGTCGGAGATTAGTTTGTTAGTTTCCATACTGTACCGGGATATGACGGGTCCTAACTTTACTGACAGCGTAAGAAATTGGTGTGGCTGACTAACCGACGGAGTATAAACACAGAATCTATGTATTCATTACGTTTTACTGTTTCTGGAGAATTGCAGACGTGCGATCCGTATTTCGGGCTGCCTTCATGCCTTGACACTGAAGGCCGGAGTTTGTTATGCGGATCCCGACCGGGAAATGCCCAGTCCGCGGAGCACGTCTGCAAACTTTGTAAATCGCTAAATATTCAGTGGATTTGCTCAACATCGCACCGCACACTTAGCACTTACAAGCAAAATCGCCGGCTGTGTGCTGCACACTTTCCGGTTTTAACAAAACCCTAAGGTTGCCAGTTCGCCAGTTATCCATCCTGGCGTGAATCCGGCCTTTTGTTACGTCTGCTAGCTTCCCCTAAAAATGTAAGAAAAAATATGTTTTAGTGCTGCTCGTTTTACCTTTTGTGTCAAAGTTTACAAAACATGAAATCAGTGTTTTTTGTGTGTGTGTGTAGTTGGTCACCCGCAGCCAGGGCGGTGTCTGCACAGCATGCAATAGTTGCATCAGGACGGGCTTCCCCCTGCTATCTCTGTCCCTGTCAATTAGAGTCTGGAGCAGGTCTGATTTCCAAGAGCCGGTTTCCTTGACTGAACAGGCACATTTTGCCCTTAAACTCATTATCTGACGTCGACATGCTGTGCAAAACATTAGTTTCAACATAGAATACATATTGAATTACCCTGTGGCGCTTTTTTCTAAAATCTGCCATCGCATCCCCTCTCGTTTTTTTTTTCCAAGACAGTGATTAAAACACATACATGCATAAACTCCACTGTGTTGCTTTTATGTACTTCATTCAAGAAAATAGCGAGTCTGTTTATACGAAAACACTAACAGACCCAGATATGCATTTTATATGCAATTCAGTTTGTTTACATGAAAAGCAATTCAGTAATTATAGGGGCTCGAACTTCGTATTTAATGAAGTTGCTATGGATAAACATTGGCCTACATGGCAGGAAAAAATATCCCGTGTATTTGAAGAAAGCACAAAGCATGGAACGATTAACGGTAGGGATTTGGCAGTTATATGCAGAATTATAATTTGACCATTTGTTATAGTTTTAGGAAACCAGCATCCGCTCATCGTCATGCCACTGACGTAACTGCCAAAGTAAAACCAAGTGTGCTGGCACAAGCCAACACCGGACTAAGCTACTTTAATGTTAGGATGAGGTTTGTCCCTTACATATCCAGATGCTACTTTAAATGACCAGTACACTGCAAAGCATATTTGATTTAAAAGGTAAAGTTACTATATGATGATTAATGCTGCAATGTGAATTTTAGCAACGTTGTATCAGATGTACAGGTTACTTTTTTTAATGAATCCTCTGTAATTGACAGAATGTTACTAATTCCCAATATTAAATAATTAGATTTTCTAGATATTTTAAGGAGTCTTTAAACACGAGAGGGAGCCTGCGTACTATGCCTTTAAATTGTTTTTATGATTTCGTCTTACTGGTCGAGTGTCTGTCAAGTGTCAGCCGGCGCAGCTTAGAAGCCTGCGAACCTGTGGGTGACCTCTCGGAGAATAACAAGAGATTTCTAAACAGCCCCCACCGTGCTAAAAATAGTCCTCTACTGGATTTGTTTCAAAACAAGTAACTACCAAGGATGTCTTGATGAAGACCTTTGCGTTATTAGGAGTTGTCATCCTCCTTTGCTAGTCGTACATTTAGTAATGTCAAATGTTTTTTTTTCTGTAGCTACAGATGTGTAGTAAATAATTACTTTTTTAAAATCATTGTTTTATGTTGGTTTGTGTTCAACAAATACTCTATGTGGTAGGTATTGTGAAAATGGTGCCTTTCTCTGATGTGTTCTTAGGCGTTGGTGCTGTGGAGAAAGCAAAGCTATAAATACTTAAGGTAAATAACTAATAATAGGACCAGTTAATCCAGAGCTATAGTTCAGAAGTGAACCAAGCAGATGCACATGCCTACAGCAGAGGAGTGTAATGCACATCCTGTGGCACGCAGGCCTCATCTTCAGGGCCAGGAAGAAACTATCTGCAAAGTATATATCTCAGATGCCTTTGTGTAGTACCATGTTAGGCCTGTGGATCAGAATGTAAACTTGAGCCTGAAATGTGTTTAGATACAGCTGTGTAATGCAATAAGGACAACCGGTAAATATCTACGCGCATTCGAGCAAGACTGTTGTTAGTCCTTCTCTGCTTTAAATGTGGAAAAAGTTGAGTGATTTTGTGTATTTTTTTCCCTTTAATTTGTTTCAGTTTGGTTCTGTTTTTTATTTTATTATTATTAAATGATGGCATGTAAAAAGATTTCACATGTTTTATGGAAGGTTTGGAAAGGGCTTCTTTACCTTTTGTTGAACAATATCACATCGTATCATAAGAGAAGTGATTTGTTGAAGGCATCACACATTGACTATGTATGTAACACAAAACATTATTAATATACACTGCGTTGGAGACTGCACTAACCCTGTCTGTCCCTTGCCACTGTGGTATGATGTCCTCTGTCACACTGACAGAACGTTCGGTTGTATTGAAATCTACCCAATATTAGAATTTAGGCAAAAATTGAACGCTATTTCCCATTTTAGAGAAAGATGGAAAGGTAATATGTATTAATATGTAATATGTAAGTTAATATGTATTTTGAACATGTTTAATGATTTTGATCTTTTTCTTCAGTGACCACACAGAGCTGCTATTTAAAACCTTTTAATTGGATGAAATAAGCAACTTTACATGGCATAGAACTGCCCCAATTCCAAGTCAGAAACACATTTATGTTGGTGCAAAACAGTATTGCATAATATCATGGGGTGTATATTTTATAAATGGATAGCCAACAAACTGGTCATATTGGGTGACACTTGATAGCGGCTGTTATGGAGATACTTAATCTTCCCGTCGTGTTCATAAGCCCCAAGTTGCAAAACGTCCAATGTCTAAAAAAAGGTAGCATAGTTAAGAAGAGAACTTATTTCTTAATGAAGCCGTTATGATGTTTACTAGGAGCCACTTTGCAAATTCTGCACCTCGTGTTCGTCTCTGACATCTGAAGTATCTCTGGTGATGATGCTTAAAAATTTGTCAACATATCACACATGTGAAAGACAGGAAGCCAAGCTGTATTTTGCAAATACATCAAGTACATAAATTCTGTAACGGTTATGAGTTGGTATAGAAACTACAAACCACTATCAGTAGGCCTATTTTGCGACTGAAACTGTTTTATATATTTCCTAGTAGTAGTAGTACAGTAAATAAAAAAACAGGGTTTTTTTTCCAGACTTTTCTCTCAGATTTCTCCTCTTGATTTTCTCACAGAGCTAGTGACGCCTAAAATGGAGGAACAGCACAGGCACTGCACAAACTGCGTAAACCGGAGGTGCATGGTCAGACCGGAGCCTGGAGTGTCCTGCGACCTGGTCGGTTGCTCCCTGGTGTGCGGCGCGGTCTTCCACTCGTGTAAAGCTGGGGAGCACCGCCTGCTCTGTCCACGTGAAAGAGTGCCCTGTGTGAACAGTGACTTTGGGTGTCCCTTCACTGTCCCCCGGCACAAAATCGCCGCCCACCTCAAAGTCTGCCCGGCGAGTGTGGTGTGTTGCACCATGGAGTGGAATCGCTGGCCCGTCAGCTACGCCGACCGCAAGTCCTATGAGAACCTGAGCAAGGATATCGACGTGGTGGAGCAGCTCGACATGGCTTTGGCCCTGCAGGATCAGCGGATGCTGTTGGAGTCGCTCAAAGTAGCATCCATGGCGTCCAAAAATGTTGACAAAAGGGCTAGCTTGGGTGAGGAAGTAGCTGTAGTGTCAACACTTCCCGACGCTAAAATAGCTAATGGAATCATTGGTATAGACGAGGAGTCTTACAGTGAGCTCTATCAAGCTACAGTAGAAACCAGCAGAAGTTTAGTGGCAGCTTTAGACATCCTCAGTAACACAACCAAGGAAATGGACTTGGTCAATGGAAACATAACGGAGAAAAAGTCAGGGAGGATTGAGGCACACAGCGAGGGAAGCAGAGAGGAAGATTTGGACCTGGAGTATGCAGATAGGCAGGAGTGTGACACAGAGTCTGACTGTGAGCTTGGAGCAGTAGGGGGAACTGATTGTGAATTTCCTGTAGGTGTCGTGAGTGATGGGAACAAGTGGATGGAACAGAATGGATTAGTAGAAGTTTTAGAGGATAGGTTGGAGGAGGATGGAATGATGGGGTTTGACAGGAGACTTCCACGCAATGGTTTCCACCCTGTATGGGGTGAACAGATCAAGCCGGGTTGGGATGAGATGGACTTGGATGCGGCTGAGTTCCGACAGCCTGAGATGGACTCTTTCGAAATCGGTCAGCCTGAAAATGGCCTGGAGGTGCCTTACCATTCCATATCTTTTGAAGCCCAGGAGCTGCCAGGTTCCCAGCCTCCAGCACTGCCGCTACCACTGGCGCTACCACTTCCAATTCAGTTTCCTGACCTGGTGCATGGAGATGCTCTGCAGCACCTACCTGTTGTCTTTGAGGACAGATGGTTGGAGCGCAAGATGCATAACCTGCAGGTGCTCAGGGGCATGAGCATATGCACACTAAACGGTCGTCGGGCTTTCTTCACTGACGCCTGCCCTTTCCGTGTGAAGAAGGAAGATAAATCGGTGGATACCTCTGATCTGGAAGTGACCGACGACCCAATGGGTCTCCACGGAATTGACGTCATTACTGCGGCCTTGCTCTTCTGTCTGGGAGACTCCCCCGGAGGCCGAGGGATCTCAGACAGCCGATTCGTTGACGGCTGCCGCATCGACTTGGGCACTCAGACCTTCTCCTTCCCTTCCGCCATATTGGCGACCAAGACCATGGTGGGCGATATAGCATCAGCTCCCGCCTGCGACCACGCCAACCCACAGCTCTCCAATCCAAGCCCCTTTCACACTCTCCGGCTGGACCTGGTCCTCGAGTGCGTGGCTCGCTACCAGACCAAACAGCGCTCCATGTTTACCTTCGTGTGTGGCCAGCTCTTCCGCCGAGACGAGTTCTCTTCCCACTTCAAAAACGTCCATGGGGACATTCATGCAGGCCTCAACGGCTGGATGGAGCATCGCTGTCCCTTAGCCTGCTATGGCTGCACCTACTCCCAGAGGCGGTTCTGCCCGTCTGTGCAGGGTTTCCGGATCATCCACGACCGCCACCTGAGGTCCTTTGGGGTTCAGCCCAGCGTTCCTACACCGGCCGTCAGACCCCTCTCAGACAGGATGTGTGCATTTGCATCGCAGTGGGACTGTCTGAGTAGCCTTCCCTTTGAGGTTCTGCAGCACATCGCCTCCTTTCTGGATGGCTTTAGCCTGTGCCAGTTCTCCAGGGTGTCGCACCTGATGAGGGACGTCTGTGCCAGCCTCCTGCTGATGCGTGGGATGGTCGTACTGCTGTGGGAGAAGACTCTCCAGCCTAATGGGTCGTCGTCATGGCAGATAAAGAACAAGGTTTGTGACCATCTCATTGATATTGTAAAATCTTAATAAAAGTCTTTGGAAATTGTTAATGCTTAGTTTTGTAAAATGATGCTACTACAAAGTTTGTGTGGAATTAGGAATTTTGGGCTGAACTGCCAGTTTAAATAAGGTGGTCTGCAGGTCTCCTTAGCTGTTATGACATGGAGAACTCTGACCACTGATGCCTCTGGTTGTCCCACCCCCCTACCCCAGGTGTGGCAATTCAGCACAGCCTTCGGCACCGTGGACGAGTGGAAGTTCGCTAACATCGCCAGCATGGCCGACCACCTGAAAGAGTGCAAGTTCAACACTGTGGAGCGGCGCGAGGAGGCCGTGCCCCTGCCGTGCATGTGCTACACTAGAGAGCTCACCAGAGAGGGCCGCTCACTGCGCTCTGTCCTCAAGCCTCTGCTATGAAATGGATCTCCATAAATCTCAATCGTAGCGCAATACTCAACCAGTTTACTGCAGGTTACTTTTACATTAAGAACTTATCATCATGTAAATATAAATTTTCTATGTCGGTGTTTTTTGTTTTGTAAATTCAATTACTGTGGTATCACAGTTGAAAAGCAGAGCCTTAACGAAGTAACACTTAACTTGCTGGACATAAATTTCTATTGGTCGAATTGTGTGCTTAGTTTTTATTGGTTGAATGTACTGCAAGGTTGTTATTGGTTTATTTATATAAAAACTTTGCACGGTTTGAGTCATAACGGGTGCCCTTTTTTGGTAATGAAAACTTGAGAAATTGTGTACATTTTAGGAGGAAACTCAAGGATCTATGTATTTACTGACCAAACTTACACTAAGTGATCTGTTTCTCCTTTTCTCATGAATGGAAACTATGCATATAATCAATTTACTTTAAGTACCTCTTATGATGTTGATTCAAATGCTGACAATGGGTTTTAGGGTATAATCTAACTGAATAATTGTAAAAAGACATTTTGATGAGAAATGTTTTTCTTTATAATAAAAGTAAGGGTTATACTTTATTAAGATAGAACCTTTTATACAATTTAAATAGATTAATACATTCTTAAATGCAGACACTACATCTGTTTCTGTGTAATTAAAAAGTAAAAAAAACAATACTATAACGTGTCACCTTGCACTTTACTCTTGAGTGTTTATTTTAAATCAGCTTGTTTTTTTCTACAGAGAGGAAAGTCAGTGTTTCACTTAACCCCAAAACCATTTTTATTAATTCTCAGTAGCATTGATTATGTTTACAGGATTTGCAGACAATTTTTTATTATAAAATGTTGGCAGATCTGTCAACATTACCGGAATAACTTTACTCTCTAAAATGTTTTTATACAGATTAAATAGTTTTTAAAAGGTATTGTTTTTTCTATTTTTTTTTTTTTTTAAGATTTTAACTTTGTGAATGAGAGGATGAGAAAAATTAAATGCATGTGAATAATTTTCTAGTATCCAGAACAGGGAGGTCCTTTTTATTTTGGAGTTAATTACCTCTTAACAGCCTTACAGACCTTCTGGTAAAGTGATGCTGGCTGATTGTAATACGGGTCATTAGAAAAGACACATGAACTGTGGGTGTAACTTGAATCAATCAGTGTAGTTTAATTGTAATTAAATGAATGTTAAAAGTGCATTTCCCCCCCCCCCCCCCCTGGTTTTCCTGTTTTCTATTCTCACGGTCGATATTTTTAGTTTGCTGTTGTGTGCTCTCTAGAATCGCAGAGTGGAAATTGGATTGATCATACCAAGCTGTGTCTCTATTAAATATATTTCCTCCCTTCCTATCTGTCCTTTATTCACAATTTAATGTTTTTTTTTTTCCTGTATCCAAAATGTATGTTTACAAGTATGCTGGCTTTCATTTTGACAGGAAACTGTATAGATACAGCAGGTACAGTTGCAAGAACAGATGGCAGATGCCCACCAAGTATTATCTAGTGTTTTGTGTGTGAAATGTTTTTTTTTATTATTATTTGTTTGCAAGATAGGAGTGCATATTAATGTTTTAATTTATAACCAAAACTTTCTTCTTGGTGTGCTTTGTCTTTCCATAACCATTTATGTGTGATTTTGCTTCAGTTTACAAGGTAGAAAGTGCATGTCAGTCTTGATGCCCGTGATCTCAGTGTCACTGAAGTTGTTTTCCAAACGGAAATTACAGTTACTGAGGTCATTTTTGGCTTTGGAGACTTAATATGTTTCCCCATTCTAGAAGGGCTATTTTATATATATTTTATGGCAAGTAGATAATGTGTTAGAACAGAACTAAGGACAGAGCTTAATCATAGTTAATAAGAAACTAAAAATGTTGCTTACCGACCTCTGCTGAAAATCAGTATTGTGAAGTCAACAGAATGTTTGTCATACTATTTATAGGCTGTTTTAGTTTTGCCTTTTCCTACACAGCTGAACTTGATCATTTGTATTTTTTTCACTATTAACACTAATATTTTGTTTGCTTATTATAATTTTTATTATCATAAATGTGTGTTGCTGTTGGTCATCATCACATTGTAGTTCTCTGAAAGCAGGTATCCCTGCAGTTGTAGCAGAAAGAGAGCATCAATCAGGGGGCATCATTGTAGAAGGTGTACAGTAACTTACATTCTGTTTGACTCTGTGGCAACTGTTTGCACAGGCGCATATTGGGTGGATCCATGCAGTATTTTAACCACGGGAATCCCTAATTGATGACTGACCTATTGTCTTTTGTGCCATACATAACATGTTTGAAATAAAATCTTACCAACCTGTGGAATATGCTGCAGTATACTCTTTTTGTCTTATACAAACATGGAAAACCTGAGGTAGTACTTGTCTCTAGCGAAAGCTGGAAATGTGATGTGTGCCGTTTTGCCTTAACTATACTCAGCTCATCAATGAACATCGGCCTGTACTGTATATGTACAGTAAAGGTAACTGAACTGCATGGTTGCTGATCATAGCAGAGCCATAGAATGAGCTATATCCGATTTTTGGAAAATCTGTAAAACGTAGGCGTTCGCGTTTTTTCTGCTCATTATTCTGTCCCCTGCTTGCGTAGCTTGCATTAGTGACAGATAGCTGAACAGTCGTGCTGGCCACTATAAGGACCTAATACAAATATCCCCAAGTAACACAACACTCCCCCACAATACCACTAATAGTCACTTGCATAAATCTAACAGATTAATATAAAACATGAAATCAACCAAAGCAAGGTTCAGGAAGACAAAAGCATCACTACTTCAGTTACTGGTCTGAAGAAGGTCTTAACAATCCCTCCTTTGGAAACCTTCAGTTCAAGCTTCCTGACCTTTCCATCATCATCATGGTGTGCTTTAGTCACGAGAGCCATGGGCCACTGGCTCCTTTTTGCTTGTGTGTCTCTAAGCAGCACCAGGTCTCCTTCTTTGACGTTGGGCTGACAATCTTACCACTTGCTTCGGGTTTGGAGAACAGAGAGAGATTCTCGTCGTCACCTATTCCAAAAGACGCTTGCCAAATGCCGGACTCGTTTCCACTGCTGGTGATACATATCTGCCTTTTCGGGGGGAAGGGGGAAGCGGTGAACAAACCTTCTGCGTCAAAATCATTGCTGGGGTCAATAAGAAAGGTGAATCCGCATCAGTCGAGATATCAGGTATGAGGTATCAGAGTACTTGCATTTATTATTGCAGCGACTTCGGCTATGAGAGTCGAAAGCACCTCATGAGTAAGATGTGAAGGGCTAACCTGCAAAAGCATGGACTCAAGGATTCGTCTTGAAACCCCGATCATCCTTTCCCACACTCCACCCATATGAGAGGAGTGGGGTGGGTTAAACAGCCACGTACATCCTTCCTCGCTGAGATACTTTGAGATGTTAGTCTCATCTTGCAAAAGGACATGCAGTTCTTTGCAGGCTCCCTTAAAGTTTGTGCCACAATCTGACCGGATCACCTTAGCAGGGCCACAAACAGCAAAGAAGCGTCGCAGAGCATTAATGAAGCTCGATGTGTCCATCGATTCTATAAGCTCAATATGTACAGCACGTACACTTAAGCATGTGAAGAGTACCGCCCACCTTTTACTGTTTGCTGCACCTCCTCGAGTACGACGAACAGATATGGTCCAAGGGCCAAACACATCTAGAGCCACATTCGTAAAAGGAGGTTCGGTGCTGAGACGATCGGGTGGAAGATCTGCCATCTTCTGTTCCCCGGCCTTACCGCAAAGCCTATTGCATGTGATACACTTCAGTAGGTTACTCAAGATACATTTCTTTGCACCCACAATCCAGATGCCATCTGTGCGAATAGGTCCCTCAATGAAGACTCTGCCTTGATGTTTCACTCTCTCACGGTAGTACATGACAAGTAGAGTAGCGACATGGCTGTGGCCAGGGACAATGAGAGGGTGTTTCTCTTACATGCTAAGTGGCGCATGCTGAAGCCGACCACCTATTCTCAGCAGTCCATTGCCATCAATGGTGGGGTTGAGTTTCCTTAAGGGTCTGTTTTTGGAAATGGGTTTCCCTTTCTCCAAACAGGATATTTCAGCTTGGTACGCTTCTTTCTGTATACAACTGATGATGACAGTCTTTGCTTGTGACAATGTATCAGCTGTGTGAGACTTTGAACATTGATGCCAGCCATTGTAGCCCCGTTTGTTGTCATCCTTCTCAGATTTAAAGGACTGAATCACATGAATGAGGCCCTATAGAGCTCTGACAAGGGTTCGCCACATAGAAAACCTTTCAAAGCGATGTGAACCAATACCTTCATGATTCTATGACTGATGTGGTGTGACATCGAACCTCCATGTCTGAGTCTGGATGAA
This sequence comes from Mormyrus hasselquistii, assembly GCA_026779605.1. Classification (NCBI taxonomy): domain Eukaryota; kingdom Metazoa; phylum Chordata; class Actinopteri; order Osteoglossiformes; family Mormyridae; genus Mormyrus; species Mormyrus hasselquistii. The sequence continues at coordinate 17,840,511 of JAODKE010000028.1, read as the reverse complement.
CAAGGTCATATGACATTACTTTGTCCATGCCTATCTCCAGTGGATGCATCAAGAAGTCTGGACCAGTAAGCCAATTGGTGTCTAGCAGTTGTCCTGCAGCGGCAGACCTGGTGGCCACATCTTGCAGGGTTCTGACTGGTGTGGACATAATACCACTGTTCTGGATGTGTGGACTTCCTTAACCGTTCTATTCTGTTGCTGACATACACGTAAAACCTCCGGGTTTCATTGTAGATATATCCTAGCACCACCTTGCTGTCACTATTGACTGTCGGGATTGATGTCTAGCTCACTCACGATCAGCTCAGCAATTTAAACTACCAGGACAGCAGCCACTAATTCTAGTCTAGGAACAGTATACACTGTTGTTGGAGCTAACTTAGCCTTTCCCATGATTAACCCGACATGGCAACCCCTTCAACATCCACCACAGCTACAATGGCCTTTATGGAAGTATCCGAAAAAACATGGATTTCTTTGCATCGGGCAGTGGAAAGTGTGGCTGTAGTGTAGACCTTGGAGGTTTCAAAATGTTCCAGATTTCGTAGCGAATCTCGCCAAGCTGTCCACTCTGTCTCTTTCTCGGCCGGTAGAGGGCCATCCCAGTCCTTGCTATCCCTGGTGAGCTGTCGTGGCAAGAATTTCCCTTGGATGGTGATAGGAGCCACAAGACCAAGTGGGTCAAATAAGCTGTTAATAGTTGCAATAACTCCTCTTCTACTGAAGGGCCTTTCACCATCTGCAACTCTGAATGTGAAAGCATCATTTACTAGGTCCCAGCTTAGTCCTAAACTCCATTGCAGGGGGGGCGACTCAACATCTAAATCCAGGTCTTTGAAGACCTTCGCATAGTCTGTTGCTGGAAATGCTTGTATTACAACCGAGCAGTTAGATGCTATTTTGTGAAGTTTCAGGTTGGAAGCGGCAAGCATATCTTGAGCTGCTTCCAGTAGATTGATGGCCGCAGTTGCGGAGGGCAGTGACTTAAGTCCATCGTCCACATAAAAGTCCCTGTATATGAACTGCTTCACATCTTCTTCAAACTCATCCTCTACATGTAAAGCTGCTCACCGTAATCCATAGATAGCAACTGCTGGAATGGGCCGATTCCCAAATATGTGGACTTTCATCGTATATTCCACAACTTCTTTGGTGGTGTTGTTCTCCTTGAACCACAAGAATCTAAGGAACTTTCTGACCACAAAACTGTGGAATATTTGCTCAATGTCTGTCATAAAGGCTACTCGCTCACACCTAAACCGCATTAGTACTCCCAGTAAGCTGTTGTTTAAATCCGGCCCTGTCAGTAATACATCATTCAACGAGATGCCGAAATATGGGGCACTGGAGTTGAACACAACTCAAATTTGGCCAGGTTTGCGTGGGTGGTACACACCGGAACTAGGGAGGTACCAGCATTCTTCTCCATCAAGCAGTGGAGGGGCCAATTCGGCATGATCTTGATCAAAGATTTTCTGCATGAAAGCCAGAAAATGGGTCTACAGGACACCTCAGTCTTCTGCCCCAAGTGCTCCACTCCAGTTGCTGCTTCACCCCGCCTCCCGGTTTCCGGC
>JAODKE010000028.1:17820941-17838837 GCA_026779605.1 Mormyrus hasselquistii | reverse complement strand
CTGTGTCTGTGAATAAATATAAAAAAAATACAAAAAAAGATCCCTTTGTTTCCTGTGTTCCCCTTTCCGGTCCCCTGTTTGTCCCGTCGTCCCCTTTCCCTTTCCTCTACCTTTCTGGCGATCCCCAACCCTAGACTGGGGATCATAACAATGTCAGATTTCCTTTCAAGTGTACGACAGAGGCTGGTAAAGCGAGTAAGTGCTTGCTCTCTGTTGTTAGGCAAGCGCAGCCTTGGAATGCAGAAGGGAAGGGGTGCTACCCAACTATTAGTATCATCTATGAACATTTCCTTATTCATTAGATGGATGAATTGTTTGTCTTCAATGGATGGGGCGACCTTGTCATCGTCCTCTGTTTTTACGAAGGTCTTACTTCCCAGCAGATGGTCGCTAACATTCCACATTGATCCACCCGTGAAGATATGGATATTGAAAGTTTTGAGAGATGAAAGGGCTTGACCTTGATTTTACTGTGAGCTTCTCCTTCAAAGAAAGGTGATTGGGACATGGGTTGAAATAAGAGTGACAGTCATTCTCATGAACATTAGTCCTGTATGTACCGATTCCCTTATGCTTGTGAGCTGTACCTAGACAGACATCTCCAACTACAACCCAGCAAAGGTCAAGTCTTTGGGCAGAGGGGGCATTATTCGGCCCATTACGTTGCTCTCTCACCTTGTGGACTTGTAGGACACCCCAACCCAGAAGAAGGAGTATCTGTGCATTAGGGTCAAGCTTTGGGATGAGGTGAGCAATAGACTTAAGGTGAGGGTGGTATTTTGCTACCTCAGGTTTAGGTATCTCTGACCTATCATCTGGCATTTGGTTGCACTCTATGAACGTGGGGAGAAGCACAGTGAGACTTCCATCTAGGGTTTGAGCAACAAAGCCAGCTCCTCTTCTTCCAGACAACATTGTGATTCTAGTGCATGTACGCATAGTATAGGGAAAATCTGTGTCTTTGAGGTTAAACATGTCAAAGAACTCTGACCGAGTGAGAGACCTGTTGCTCTGGTCATCAAGTACTGCATAGACTTTGATTGATCTGTCTGGCTGTCCTTTAGGGTGCACCTTTATGAGATAGATCTGGGAGCAGGAGCGGGAACTATTGGCTTCACTGCACACTTCTATACATTTAGAGATTATACTGGGGGAGGCCTCTTCCTTTCTCTCCCCGCCATGCTCTAAGTCAGGGTCCTTAGGGTTCCATGGAGCTGGTCCTGGATGAAGAGCCGTGACATGTCTGTTGCAGTCACACTCTTTGCATTGAACAACTATGTTGCAGTCTTTAGCTACATGATCAGTTGAGGAGCAGCATTTAAAGCAAATACCGCTAACTCGAAAACCTGTACATCGTTTAAGGGGATGGGGTTTTTTTATGAATGGGGCACTGCTTGTTGATATCCAACTTACTGCTAAAGGTTTCAGCGGATTTAGTGGCAGCCGTTACCGAGATCTCAGTTTTGTGGGATGAGACTTGACTTCTAGAATATGCGTACCTTTTCCCAGGGTTGTCCAACCTCGCTGTTGTCGTGCTAGACTGGGTGAGAATGAAACTCGGATCCATACGAATACAGGCCTCTCTGCGAACAAATTCAGCAAAGAATGAAAAGGGTGAAAACTGGACTTGATTTTTCATCTTGTTGAAACTGCCTTGTGACATCCATCTCTCCTGAAGCCCATATGGTAGTTTTTCCACTATCGGGTTAACACCACAAGATGTATCCAAGAAGGTGAGTCCTGGCAGATAACCTTCCAGTTTAGCTGATTCCAACTCTGCTAGCAGATGCCCAAGCTCCCTCAACTTCAGGGCATCTTTACTTCCAATCTTGGGGAACCTCTCAAGTTTGTCTAAAAGAGCCTTCTCAATCTGTTCAGGTGTTCCATAACACTCCTCAAGACGCATCCATGCCATCTTAAGGCCAGCAGTAGGGTTATTAACATGAACAGCTCTAATCCTCTTAACCTGCTCTGATGATTGAGGTCCTAACCACCTATTTAATAGGTCAAGCTCTTCATTGCAGGTAAACCTTAGTCCTCATATGACATTCATGAAGGCCAATTTCCAACTCCAGTAATTATCATGACGATCATCAAACTTTGTCATGCCGGAGGTTATAAGCTCTCGACGTGCATGTAAGTAGCCAGGTCGTTCATACCTGAGTAGTCTGAAGTAGACGACTCTGGTACTTGTTCTCCCAGAGCGGATGTGACAGGCTGCGGCCCTTTCATAGACAAAAAACTATGTGGATAAATCCTTGAATAATGCGGAGCAGCTGGCTGACTTGTACTATGCACCCTGGAGTTGTCAGCATGTCCTTTTGCATGAGCTGGAGATATAGTCAGTCCTTCTAATGCCATGTGATTAGGATGCCGCTCGCTGTCCTGTTGTGGCGAAATTCCCATGACCTCATTTTGCTGATAAGAATGATGTTCAACATAATCAGTTGTTTGTCTCTCTTTAGAGACATGGGGTATCCACGAAATGTCCCATGCACTTGAGTCTGGTTTAGACAATGACTCTGCTGCCGCCGATTCCAGAACCTCTGCTTCAGCTAATGCAGCTGCGACCTCTTTCTCTTGATTTAATGCAACAATAGCTGCCTCCATGCGAGCCTCCTCTACTTTCAACTGGGCCTTTTCAATCAGCAGCTCACCTTCTCTTTCAACAAAGGCAGAACGAGCACGCACCGCTTCGACTCGTGCTTTAGCCACTGCTAGGCTTGGGGAAGATTTATTGGAAGAGCCAACGACGGATCTGGTCCTATACGACTTTTCTGATGGGTTCTGAATCTTACCTTGCCAACAATCTTCGTTGCTTGTCGTTTCATCCATTTTACTTGTGCTGTATCTGTCTTATTAAGTGTGAATGGAGCAATCAAGATGTAGCAAGGAAGGTGATGAAGAGCGGCTGTCTGCGTTTGCATGAGTTTCTATGCTGAACCTGCTGGAATGCTGTTTTTTCACTATTCTGTCCCCTGCTTGCGTAGCTCGCATTAGTGACAGATAGCTACATAGTTGTGCTGGCCACCATAAGGATTGAATGATGACTTAGACGTTGAAGCAAAGTTGAGTGCTGTTTACTTGTTAGTCTTCATCAAAAGCTTTCTTATATTGTTCCTAGCACTTTCTTGTGAAACTGTAAATACACAAATTATCTCAAAGTTAAATGGACCCTTAACAGTGTAGCAGTTACTTTCTCAAATATAAAACAATATCACAAATATATATTAATCCTTAATCATTAACCAAGACATACAAATATAACTTACAAACAAAGCTTCTCCAGGTCTCAACACAGGTGGATGCAAAGGGTTAGACAGTGTGCCTTGCTGTGTGAAACCTTCCTACAAAAATGTCTTGTCTGAACTATAACCTTACCCATGTGATCACACACAACCAATAAGAAGTAATATGAACCAAACTGGCTGCAAATTATAAAGGGGCCACTAGGGGGCACCTAATACAAATATCCCCAAGTAACACAACACTCATAGTGTTATCCCTGCTGTTTGTTCTTCGTTATTCAGAGTATTACGGTTATTCTAATTAGCGCTTTGTTTTTTAAAGTATTTTATAAAAATAATGCAAAGTATTGCCATTAATACATAGATCTGTGAAACGTGAGTTATAGTTAAATACGTTCTGTTTGCCACCATTAAACTTATGGTTAGGACCTCTTCTTCAATGCTACAGTTGTGCGGTCTTCGCATCTGTACTATAGTGACCTAACAACACCTCAAAGTCTCGATTTCCAATATCCGTCTCATAAAATGTTCGTATGACTGCGTTTACGCACAATTATGCATGCGTACAAACATATTGTGCGTGCGTGTAATTCGTCTTTCTTTAATTAATGTAAATGAAAGTCACCATAAGATGGCGATATAGCAATGTATTAATAGTATTGTGGAGCCTCTTATGTAGGAATTATTGTGAGTTGCTGTGGCATATTGTTATAAAAAAGGAGGGGATGCTGGGATTCATCTCCTCACGCAGGGTTGCCAACTCTGGTCAACTGGCTGGAGTGAAATTTTCAATTCGAGACAATCTGCACGAATTTGCATGTATCTAGCAGTTTCATTAACTTGTAAATAGTCGGTTTTGCAAGCTACGCCGGTACTTTTGATGTAGCTAATGTTAGGTTTATCCTGGAATGATATAGATTTACCGTAAGATTTCTTGCGTGATCAAGAGTCTGAAAGCGTGTCACGCCAGCTGCATGAGACCTGGCAACCCTGCTAATGTGTACAATATTTTGACAATTTAAGTAAAAGTATCAAGTGAAAAATAGAACAGAATCCCAATTAAATAATATTATTTGGCTTAAGTTCGTTGATATATTGTAAGTGTATATTTTGATTTTGTGGATCTTAACACAGCATGAAACAGCAATGAGTTGAAGTGGCTCTGTGGGCTAAGCCTCTATGCCTGTGATCAGAAGGTTACTGGTTCAAACCCCAGTTGTGACCTCTAAGCTGTCCGTGGGCCCTTCAGCCCCCAGTACTTGGGATGTTGGCTGATGTTATGTGCTGACCTCCAAACTGCAGAGAGCAAGCTGGGGTAGATAAAGAGATACATTTAACAAAGAAACATGCCTCGTTTGCACAAGTACATGTAAATGCTTCTCTTCACCACCATCATGTCACCCTTCACAGCTCTGAGGTCACAGTGCAGGGCAACCTCATCTGCAGCATTCTCTGCTGAGGCCGGGGCTTGAACCAGCAACCTTCTGATCACAGGCACAGAGTCTTAGCCCACTGAGTCACTCAATACAGGCCAGATTTGGCAACATTCAGTATAAATCTGGCTCATACAGGGTCCTTATCTGTTTCAAGTTCAGAAAGTGGATTCAGACCGGTATTGGTTCGTTATGTAAAAAAGACACTGGGCCAGGTACAGTTTACAGATCTGCGGCGATTTCTGAAACAACATTCGGCACAGATCCGGTTCAGACTCATCTCACTATGTGGGGCGATCGTCCTTCAGATTCTTAGCCTATCAGCTGCGCATCTGGTAAGTGACTAATACGTATACGGTCAGGCGAATGCGTGCCGCAATTTGCAGAGTGTTTACAGACCAGCTGTAATCATTTAGAACTCTGGACAGATTCTGGGGCAGACTCTCCTGCCCCAATGTCACAGGCATCCAGATTTAAGGAGATGCAGGCGGATCTGGCCCAGAATCAGTTGCTATGTGGAGAGTCACCGGGGTGATTGTGGAGGTGGTGGGGGGGGGAGTATCCCTGACTGAGGTAGCTACTGGAAGTGATACACACAGAGTGTCCCTTTATGACCTGGGAACAGTAAGTTTTAAAAATGTGCATTTTATCGTCAGTGTCTCTCCTTAGGCTTAAGTCTGCAATGCGTAGACACCTAGCTATGATAGAAGAGCATGTGTGACTTACTACATATAAAAGACTGAGGTGTATTATATTGTTGCTAAACACCTTCAGGGCCTGAGTTTAAGTCTTAGCCCTGGGTGCTCTGGGACCCTAGGTAAGATTTCTTTGACTGACCCCCTCACCCCCCCCCCCCTCGCCTAACCTCACAGAGCATTTTTGTCAGTTGATTTCATAATAAAAATATTACAGTAGCACAGGTTACCTGGCTGCTAACTAGCTAGCACGTGACTGTTTCACAAAAAAGTAGTGAAATATTAACTCTTACTAGTGTACATATCTCTAATGTCACAGAATAGAAAAGAGGTATTTCTTTTTTCACTCGCAATTTTGCAAATGGTGCCCTAGGCAATAGCCTATGTCACCAATAGGGCGGGTCGATCCAGGTCCTAGCCGTGTGTGTGTGTTTGCATGTTCTCCCCGTGTTCCGCATGTTGCCTCACGCAGTCCAAAAAACATACTGTTACGCTAAATGGCACCTCAGAGCTGCTTGTACTGCACACGCCCTGGGATGCACTGTTATCCCAACTAGGGCGATACCTCTGCCCCATGGCTGGAAGATGGAATGGATTGATGCATTATTTGCAAAACCTTCTTGAAGTCATTTGTCTTAATACCCACCGGTCCACCTATTTTACGTAGCTGCTTATCCAGGACAGTATCCCAGTTTGAGCCCGAAGCCAGTTTCTCATAAAAGTTGACTATATTGTCAAAAAAAGGTATTACATGGTTTTAAAATGAAGATAATAGAGAAGCTCATTTCAGTTTGCTGCAGAGGGTAACGGTCAGTCTACATGGTACCAGGGGTGTTTCTTGGTGATGTCTAAGGAAATGGCAGCATTGATCAGGCTGTGCCTTCTGAACGGCACCTTGCACATGAAGGCACTGCACAGAAAAGACTATAAAACTACTCTCATGTATTCAAGTCATGGCCTCAGCATTCAGTTCACTGGTATCCTTGTTTTAAACGTGCTGTAGTCAACTAGTATTATATTTTCAAGCATGTCTTGTAACCTCAATGTCAGGCTACTAGTTACACACACACTCACACATATATGTGTGTGCGTATGTGTGTGTATATATATATATATATATACTGTATATATATATAGTTATTACACTAAAGGTACACAAAAGCAAAACCTGAGGGCTTTTACCTTTCAGCAAATAGGACAATTTTATAGCTTTTCCTTAAAACTAGTCACTGCAACACAGATTTTTGTGGCTTCTAGCTAATTATGCTTCCTGACTGCCAAACGCAGGCGGGAGCTGAGCAATCAAAACCCAACCTTTTAAGTGAATTAGAGATGAAGTGAAGACAGTAATAGGATTCAGCCATAACAGCTCAATATTATTATACTTGCAAAAAGGGAATACTGCCAAACCAACCAGTTGTTTCACCTTTGTGTGAAATAAAATCGTTTGTCATTGCTATGTAAAAATAACTCCTCCAGTGAACTGTGTTTTGTTATGAATATACCTGTCCACTAGAGGGCACTGCCTCTAGGATTACTTACAGAAATGGCCGAAGGTTTTGAGAACGACATAAGTTTTGATTTTCACAGTCTGCTGCTTCATTGTTCGTAGGTCTCTTTGTCAGATGCTTCTATGGTACACTGAAGCATAATTACTAGCATTTTGTAAGTGTCCAAGGCTGTTACTGACAATTACATTAAGTTTATGCAAAGAGTCAATATTTGCAGTGTTGGCCATTCTTTTTCAAGTCCTTGGCAATTCACCCTGGCATGCAGTCAATCAACTTCTGGGCCAAATCCTGACTGATGGCAGCCCATTGTTGCATAATCAATGCTTGGAATTTGTCAGAATTTGTGGGTTTTTGTTTGTCCACCTCCCTCTTGAGGATTGACTCCAAGTTCTCAATGGGATTAAGATCTGGGGAGTTTCCTGGCCGGGGGCCGACTCAAAATGTCGATGCTTTGTTCCCCGAGCCACTTAGTTATCACTTTTGCCTTATGACAGGATGCTCCATCATGCTGGAAAGGCAACCCCACACATGAATGGTCTCAGGAGGCTTTACTGTTGGCATGACACAGGACCGATGGTTGTGCTCACCTTTTCTTCTCTGGACAAAAATTGGCTTCTTTGCTGCACTTCTTCACACCAGGTCCATCCTCCAAAAGTCTTCGCCTCTCTGTGCGTGCAGATGCACTCACACCTGCCTGCTGCTATTCCTGAGCGAGCTCTGCACTGGAGGCGCATCGATCCCGCAGTTGAATCAACTTTAGGAGACAGTCCTGGCACTTGCTGGGCTTTCGTGGGCTCCCTGAAACCACCATTACAGTAATTCAACCTCTCTCCTTGAAGTTCTTGATAATCTGATAAACGGATGATTTAGGTGCAGTCCTACGAGCAGCAATATCCTGGCCTATGAAGCCCTTCTTGTGCAAAGCAGTGATGACTGCACGCGTTTCCCTGCAGGTAACCTTCAAGCACCACCCTCCTTTTAAAGCATCCAGTCTGCTATTCTAACTCAATCAGCATGACAGAGTGATCTCCAGCCTTGTCCTCATCAACACTCTCACCTGTGTTAATGAGAGAATCGCCGAAATGATGTCAGCAGGTTCTTTTACTGTAAGGCTGAAATGCAGTGGAAATGGGTTTTTTTGGGATTGCGTTCATCTTCATGATAAAGAGAGACTTTGCAATTAATTGCATTTTGTCTGATCACACTTCATAACATTCCGGAGTTCATGCAAATTGCTATCATAAAAACTGACGGAGCAGACTGTGTGAAAATCAATATTTGTGTCATTCTCACACGGCTGTAGTCTTGTTTATTTGGATCTCAATGATGAAGACATAAAAAACACTATGTTTTATTTATATTCTTGCTCTCAGCTCTGAAGAAAGTTACCTATTGATCTTGTGGGTAGTAAGGCTTTTTTTATGCACACAAGTCTGTTGGCATGGTGACATTTATGTATTGGGTCCAGAGTCCTTTGTTCACACATTCTCTTGCCTGGTAAACTGTCCTGTTCGTGGTTTGAAATCCAGCTGGTCCCTCACCCATCAAACTCATGTTTCCTTGCGGTAACAAGCTGACTGAAGTTTTACCAAGTTGGACAGGAAGTGCCTGACACAGGAAGTGGGATTTTTAGAGCCCGGTCTATCACATTGGTTGTCTGTACATGACAAAATAATGGCTTGTCAGCAACTTTAAATGGGCAGTTCACCCCAAAACTGAAAAATTGATGTTTTAAAGGGGCTTTAGTGCTGTCGGTCCATCTAGGTGGTCCTACTGGGAGTCGCCTAGTTTTTGAGATATTGGCTGTATAAATGGTCGGGCTTCTATCGAATATAATGGGAGTGAATGGCATTTTTTCTGTGGTGATTAAAGCCCCAGAAATATACATTTGAAAAATTCAGCAGCAACGTCTCTTACCAGAAATCATGACCCAGGTGTTCAAGATAATCCACAACCTTTGTAGTGAGCAGTAGGAACTATTTTTTTTTTTATATCAAACTCCACACACCAATTGTGTCACTCCGCAGAGGGTAAGAACACAAGCACCCCGGCGATTTCCCCTGTGCAACGTGGAGTTCTTAAAAATAATTCAGGATAAAAGAATAAAATCTCACTCTGTATCGGAAAGACAATAAATAGAAAACCCTGCACTCTGCTGCCGAGCGTTCATCCTGTGGGCTGCACACGGCGTCCGGCCACGTGCCACAGGAGCTGCGCAGGGAGTCATACTGGAAGGCAGTACTGAAGTGCTTAGGGACTGGTTTTATTGACCATTCCTGTGCTTAAAATCTCAGAAGGTAAAGCGTCGCTGTGCAAATAGGCAGGCAGCGCAAGCTTTGAATATAAAAAAAAAAACCCTCGGTATAAATAATGCACAGTAATGGAATCAAGGGTGAAGAAAAGTACTGGAATCTGGCTGCTCTGTTTAATGAGGCCTCTGCTGGTGCTGTGAAGAAGAAAGATGAGAGAGGGGTGGTGACCTCAGGGAGTGGGGCACTCGCAGCTGAGCGTGCTATGAAATTTGCAACAGGCAGAGTAGGGAGGACTCGTCAAGTTGAGATTGACTGTTTAGCGGCTCTGCGGCCGCTGAGCTGCGTGTGAGGCCGGATCCTCCGTGTTTCCAGTGAGGAGGAGAAACATGGAGCGTCTCCAGCAGACATACTTTGCGGTATTAACCAAAATGGTAATAGGACCATTACGGAGCGATAAAATATGTCCAAACACATCCATTTCTCAGCGTGTCCTCATTAAGCTCCACTAAAATAGCTGACTCTGTGCAGGAAGAACATAAACTCTGTAGCAGTAATATAAAAAAATTGGCCACCCTGCTTTTAAATATTTTCCTTCAGAAACTGTATATATTACGAAAAACAGAACATTTAAATCCCACAAGTTAAAATTAAAAATCACTGAAACTTTAAACTCTGTCACAGTTGCTGTGTTAGCAAGGAAAAATGTTTATGTGCAGTTTTATGACCATATGAAATATTTATCAAACATAAACATAAACCGGCATTTCTGGTTTCATCATTCTATTACCATTATGAATCAATATGATGATTTGCTGAAACAACAGGAGGTCACATGGATTATTATTTTAAAAGAAACTTAACTATACTGACACCAAACAGTATTGAGGTCTCAGCTCATGTTTGTAAAAGATGTAAATATCTATCACACTATTACAGCTCACATCTCTTTTGCTTTTTACAATGCTTCTTCCTTGTGAGTGGGGGCCTGCTTCAGCGCCTTTAATATGGGTCTAAAAATATCCAGAGAAGTCATGTACCGGTGTGGTGAAGGACGTCTCCTGGAGCCAGATTCTCCGTAAGCGAAGGATTCTCTGAAACCTGAACCCATGAAAGTCAGGGTAAAGATTGTCTGCAGGACATGTAGTGGCAAATGAGGTCAGAAAGAGCCAGAACATAAGCTCATCCCGACCCCCCCACCTCTGGAAAGATATATTGATATTTCCGTGGGTCTGGTGAGATAAGGGGGGGCTCCAGTGTTGGGCATGAGAGACTTCTAATCATACCCTTCAGCGCCGGTTACAGGAGTCAAAGCAACAGGGTCCCTCTTGCTGCCAATAGCACGATTATGATGCCTGGACGTATAATAAGCCTAATGATATTTCAGCACCACAAAACACATTTTGACCGAGCACTGAGGTACAAAATATTGGCGTGCTTACTGACAGCAGCGTTCTTACGGACACATTCATCTACTGTTCTGTTGATTGATAATCCCTACTCTGAACGTACAAGAAATAAAATGACGCAGAAAAACCATAAAATATTTATTTGGGACAAAACATACAGAAATCAGTCTGGCCTCATTGTAGATTTCATTACCACCCGACCGTCGACAGTCAAAGATATATGAATGTAACAAACACGATATTCCTCAAAGAAAATATACTTTGACATTTCTCAGCAAGAACACAAGTCGAGATATTCAAGTACTCAGTAGTATGAAAGTAATCTGAGCTATGGTGTCTTCATACTGTAATGTAAACACTGACACAGACTGTAAACCCCACTAAATAATTCTGAATGATCACAAGAAGTCGTCTCAGATTGTGTCAAATCTCTATGTAGAGACAGTCATACACAATGGCATTAAGAGCAGATGTACCAGGACCATACAGAGAAACACCTTCAAAACCTCAGAATTCAGATGCTTACAGAACATTCTTGTGTTCCTGGACAAGCTAGATGTCTGAGACAGACACGTTCTTCATTTTTTTTCTGAGGATCTCCTCTTCATTAGCTAGCAGAACAAAATAATGACCATTTGTTTTAAAGCTACTGGTTTAAATCATATTTGTGCCATTCCGAAAATGAAAATGAGCTTTGTGATGGTATTTGTCTATGCAGTATTTTTTCCCACAACAGAGTACAACAAAACGGCACAAACACAATATGGCTTATGCAAAGCTACACTGTTCTGCTCAACAAGCGACTACAAGTGAAACAAGTTTCCCTGAAGGTATGTGCATCTGCTCTGTGATGGATCTGCATCCTCTCTCACGTGTACCCTACACCACGAGTACCCTAAACCACATGTACCCTACACCACGAGTACCCTGTATGCTACACCACGAGTACCCTGTACCACATACTCTTTTATTCCCAGCAATGGGTCACCATTGGGACTGATTCTTCTTTTAAAACTTTCACCAGAAATATAATACCCTCCCTTATTACATAAAAAATACACCTTGTGTAGAGATTAGAAAACACAGAAGTTAGTTCATGTTTCTCCCAAAATGTTTATTATTACACCTGATTCAAACAACTGATTACAACCTCTGGATTTAAATGGTATACTAATAAACACTTCTGGCCAAGATTAAGCTGAACTAATCTTTACTTTTCTTCCCCTCAGATTCATATCATAATTAGAAAGCATAATTAGAAAACGCAACTGGCTTCGGAAAGTAACTGATATACATCACGATGCAAATTAGCCATTTCGATTAGAGATCATATCAGCCACAGAAAGAAGATTTGAGAGTGTGTGACATTGTTTTTTCATGGCGGTGCTCAAATGGAGAGGGTGTTCAATGTGATTTATTCAATAAGCAAACCCAGACTATCATCATCTTGGGGGGGGGGTAATGGCTGTAACATCAAGGCTCATTTTACCAATAATGGCATCATATGGAACTCTGCAGCAGACCAAAACCGCACTCCTGATGGGAGCAACCCGACACTGAGAAAGACCCTCTAAGCCATCAGTCCACACACAGAGGCTGCAGATAAGCAGCCTCAGCGCAGTCGGCAGTCATGAAAGTTTCACGTTGCATAGACAGGAACCGCTTGGCGAGATGATGCTGTTCTGGTCCCTCTTCTCTTGCAGATGTACCATCTAGCAGGGCCAGTCTTTCCGTGGTGAGTCTCTCTAGTGTACAGCACTTACATTTCCTGTACAAAGCAGATATACAAAAAAGTGGCTTTTTATAGTGAAATTTAAACTTTTGGAACCAGAATGTGAGTGTGCTGTGCTTTATTGTGTGTGTGTGTATGTGTGTATATATATATATATATATATATATATATAATATGTCCCTGTATTGTGATAAAAACCTCTTATTTTGATGTTGTGGGGATCATTCCATAAAAACCTGTGACTGGAATCACAGAAAATATTATAAAACATTCTTTAAAACTACTCTCATGTCTATTTTGTTTGGTTACTTATGGTTTATGTTAGGGCTGGGTAGGGTGTCATTGTTGGGATTAGGGTTTTTCCCATAGAAATGAATGGAGAGTCCCCACAACGATATGGAGGGAGGGAGGGTGTGTGTCTGTGTGTCTGTCCTGTGGTACACTAGCGTCCCATCTTGGGTGTTCTCCTGCCTTGTAGGCTGCCTGTACAGGATAAGTGGTATGATGGATGGATGGATGGATGGATGGATGGGACTGCCTAAATAAAAGTGTCTCTCTTCATAGTGTGACTGTGTGCAGTACTGTAGCCTGAGTGCTTGTTTCACGCCCCTAGCTGTGTGTGTCATTCCCCTGTCCATAACGTTCCTCCCACAATCCAAAAACACACTGCTGACTGAACTGATGTTTTGTGTGTTGCCTGTTGTATGAGAGACTGCACGCCCTCCTGGGTGTCCCCATCCTGAGTTTGTGGGGACAGACTCCAGGTTCACCAGGAACCTGCAGTGGGTACATGGTTCAGGAAGATTGAAATCTTACGAAGAATTAGGAATCCAAGTAAGACAATGCCTTCCACATTTTTTTACCTGCTCAAAGCCAGAAATATCCCTTACTTGCCGGACACAATAAATTTTAACGAAATTAATCAATGACAGGCTAGGCAACTTGCCAAGGCGCACGCTGCAAGATCTTCATGCCTCGGTGTCTGTGATGTGTCCTCCGGAACGTCTTTCAACGTGGTGACAGAGGCGGCAGAGGGGGTCTTCATCCCATTAACTCTAAAGAGCTGAGGCGTCACATATCGACATACGGCACGTGCGAGGAGAACACGAGGCACAAGTCACACATGTCTCCTCGTAACACGTCTATTTGCACCTCGGGGAGGGGGGGGGCGAGAGGCTGTGCACCATTTCCCTGCGGCTTTAACATCACTCTTATGCAGGTGTTCAAAGAGACATAAAAAGACCTCAGACAACAGTGAAAGTAATGGCCCGGATCCAACAGAACCTCCTGTTTTGAGAAGGACGAAAGGACAAAGTCGCTTGGAGAACCACAGCCAGACTCAGAAAATCCACTTAGGAGTGCGATTATATGATCATTCAACGACATGTGAGCAAAAACGCTTCCAGGTTGTACCTTACCTTTCCCGCTTTCATTTGTGAGACTACTATGATTTTCTGTACTCAGTTATACAATGAGGCGTACAGGACTACAGACCTGATCCGTTTAGAGTCGATTTTAATTAAGAGAAATTCTAAAACAAAGTGCCTTCGCATTCAGCTATTTGCTAAAATGGATTATCCCGATTAATTAACGATTCTAGCATCTTACCTACAGTGTTGCACGACTTGAGTACCACGACAAAGATACACAAGGCATTAATCAAACTACGATATAAGAGAATGTACCTTCCCGGTCATGCAGCTGAGGTGAATTTAACAAATCGAATCAGACATCCAGTATGACCCGTACCACTCCAGCTAAATCGCTCAGGAGCGCCCATCTCCTTCAGTCCTGACACAGCCCGTAAACAAAGCCGTCAAGCCTCCATCCAGAATGACGTGGCTCGCCTGGAAACCAGCTAATGATGGAGATGATATATCTACACAAGTGCTCATTAGTCCCGGTTTCTGTGCGGCGTCCGTGCCGTGATCCCTTCCTGGCCAATAAATCAAGTGCTGCGGACTGGGGCATCACGGCGAACGGCAGAACTCCAGACAGAGAGGTTAGCTACCCGGAGTAATTCATCACAAGTGTGAGGAAGCCTTCCTCCGTCAGCACTCAGACAAACTGTCTGACACATTACCTTTCCCGTGAAAACAATCTCGAAAAGAGACAAACTGCATCAAACGGACTCAGCTATGGAAAATCAGATCGATAAACACTTATACATGGACATAAATACATGACATATACATATATGTTCACAAACCTTTGTAGAATGATTATAAAAGCAGTAATAATAAAACAAATACCACACACGGGCTAACATGCATACACCCACAGTGTATAGTACAGCTCTAAGCAATGCTAAAGTTAAACGAGTATTGATATTTGCTCAGACTTTCAAGAAATTGCAAGTGGAAAAATCAAGTATAGAAACATTATATGAAAGGAACAAGTGGAGGAAGAAGAGAGAGGGGATGCTTACAGATGGATGCAGGGAAAGCCTCTGAGATGTCCTCAACACTGGCTACATCGGTATTGTGTACACGGCCTAACAGGTCCTCTGAAAAGACGGACACAGACCAGTTAACAATTGTATACAGAACACAGTAGCTTTATCTTAGTGGTAATGCCTGCCTATTCTTTTATGCTGTCCAAGGGGCCCCTGCCAATGGGACAAGAACCAGGATCACTGTGATCCTGTATAAGTGGTTAGAAAATGGATGGGTGGCCGAAAATTTATTTCAATGCGGATTTTTAAACTGATATCTGCTAAGTTTCCTTATTATCGGCATTGCTATAGCTGACATCTCTTTCCAAGGTGACGTCGTCGCTACAGTCTCGTTACGGCAGTGTTGCGGCGGGGGGGCGGGGCTGCGTGTTACGTCGGCCTCGCCACTGCAGCTGAGAGGACATTCCCGCTTCTCAGTTTGAGAAGAACTGATGGGTATCTCACATGACCATGAAGACAGAGCTTGGGAGAAATTCAAAGGACAAAGCCATTTAAAGGTTAAGATGAGTGTCTAGAGCCATGTCATTATGAGGCCGTGGATGGAGTCATCAAGTGTTTTAACAAAAATCGAGTAAGTCATCCAGGATAGCCTGTTCCACACAAACATCACTCAGGAGAGACGCTGTCCTGCATTACCGACACGCCCGTAGCCAAAGGCCATTAAACGGTGAGACCGGAGCGCGGAGCTCGCCGTGGCTTGCTGGAGATGACGGAGATGAGGTTACCGGTGTACGGATCTGACTCTGCGGAATCGCTCATTTGAACGTGAGTGTCAGTCCTTCCGTCGTGTGCCTGCTTCTCACCTGCGGGGTCAAACAGAATTCCGGCCCCTTCTGTGACCGAATGTCGGACGAGGACGTTCTGATATACGGGGGATAAAGAGACGCTTTTCACCCCAGTGACTGTCCTGGGCTGCAAGGAAAAGGAGTATTATTCTTCGGTATTCCTAATAGTACCACACACACACACACACACACACACACAAGTAAACGAGAAGAGTACCCAGTACTGAATACCACTGAAAACCCAAAACTAATTGAAAAAGTAACAAAATCAAAGATTCCTATTTATATGCATCACTAGCTACATATTTCATTGTAGCTAATTTGCAAAAATGGCATTAAAATTATATTGAGTATATGACCTTGTCTAAATGCTGCGGCTATATGCCAAGGCACGGCTCACCTGATCCAGAAGCTTCCTCAGCCACCGAAGCTGGGCCTCCGTCTGCCTGTTGTGGAGCTCAAAGGCCTGAACCCGTTCCTCCAGAAGGCTCTTGTGCCTCGGCGGGAGCTCGTCTTTCACCTGGCAGTCCTCGTTCGTCTCCTCCGCCTCCTCTCTGCATTCACAATCTGACGCTTCACACTCTGAGGGGCTGGATCGGTCCCTCTCGGAGTGCGACGCTTTCAGGTCGCTGTAGTCTGCATGCAAGGTGCTGCCAGACAGACATAAACACGCAAGAAACTCTTTGTGCATGTGATTGTTTCCTCTGGAACCCCCCTGAAGGACCCCCTCCAGTCATTCCAAAACCATCACACCTGATTCAAACAATAAAGGTCTTAATGTTTACCTAATTACTTGAATCTGGTCTGTGCGTGGTGGAACATAACAAATATGTGGGACGGCTAGGGGGGGTCCCCGTGGGGGGGGTTTATGCGCATTTCATGATGTGCCAAACAGAAGTAGCTGATTGTGTAATTAGGGCATAAGCTGATGTTGGTACATCAAGCGACGGGGGGGGGCTCACATTAGCAAGGATACCTGCTTCACGAGCAAAGTCCCCAGCACATAGTTGGGAGGCCCAGATTGAAAAATGATTCCCTGCTCTAATCGCCTCTGGCAGTTTCGTGTGGCGCCATCTGACAAATAGCTGTCAGACTGCATCAAAGGAAGGGGCCTCAGTTCTCCTAGACACACGCAGGATGACTTAGCAAACTGAGTATAAAAGGAAATAAGTATGGAATAAAGGACACCGAGACGACGTCTGAAAACATGCATTGTTATCCATCCATTATCCAAATGCTTATCTTGGAATGGGTCTGGGAGGTAAGCAGGGGCTCACCCTGGATGGGGCGCCAGTCCATCACGGGCACACAGACAGAAACACTCACATATACTAGCCACAGTTTGCCTAAGTACAGTCTTTGGACAGCCAGAGGAAACCAGCTTGAGAGAGAGAACAAGCAAACTCCACACACAGAGCACAGATGAGTATATATGACTATTATTTATGCGTTATAGGTACTTTAGTCATTACAAAGCTGTATAAGTGGTTATGGAAAATGTATGAATAAGGAATGGAGAGTTATATTTAGTCCTGTCTAGTTTATGCTATACAGTACTATCCAATAGTGACCCTGTTCTGGGGTGATTCTATGATTTAAGGTGGGTACAAAAGAGGAGCCAATGAAATGTTTTATTTCAGTGAGTGACAGGGGAGGGGCCATTCTGGGGACCAATCAGATTTCAGCTGGAAACAGTGCCTCTGTAGCCCCACCCTGTATATGCCCCTAAGCTGGTTACTTTTTCTCAGTTACAGTATAGGTGACTCACATGGTGATGATGAAGAAGCAGGGCTATTGTTAATTGACAGCGTGTGGGAGTTACCTCTGCTCACGCTCTATCTCCATCCCGACCTGTCCATCTCCATCCGTCGTATCCCAAACGTGGCCGGGGCTTTCTGGGTGGCAGAGGTGCAACTCCGGCCCCCCAGAGAGCAGGTAGGAGATGTGGGCGTGGTTATCCTCCATGCTGGAAGGACAGAGGAGGGCAAACAGGTAGAGGAGCAAAGACTTTTAACATCTATCACCAAAATATCAATTGTCACAGATCCGGGCGGCTCGGGCGCGAGAGCATGGCATGGTGCAGAATAAGGTAATTCCTAAGCTCCAGGAACACAAAAAACGGGGTTTATTAAAAAAACAAAGAAGCACAACAAAATCAAAAGACCATGAGGGGTCAAAAACTAAAAGGGATTAACAAAGACTAAATTCACAAATGGGGCCAAGACAGGCAGACTACAAACGGAATATTCAAAACTTAACTGACATCCAACTATCACAGACAATGAACCACTGGGGACTAAGGCAGGAACTTAAATACAAAACTGAACAAGGTAATGACAGGCAGGAGTGAACAGACAATTAACCAATAGGGGAAGGTGC
>JAODKE010000028.1:17781216-17807357 GCA_026779605.1 Mormyrus hasselquistii | reverse complement strand
TTTCATTTTATACAAAATTTCTGCAGTACTGCACCACAATATTGGGTAACATTATACTTTTAATAGTTCTTCATTTTTCTTGTTTTTAATAAAAATGTTGACACTTGAACTCTGTTACAATAATTTGGTTGGTTGTGCTCTGAATGGCAAGCCAGCATAGACGCACATGTCGTAAACATTGAGAAGCCAGTTGAGACACAAATCCACGCAGAGAGGGATGTGGACCAGGCCCGCGTGGCTTTTCCCCAGCAGGTGATATATACTGGTCAGGCAGCTGATGACGTCAGGCACGTCTAACAGCCTGCCATTTCTGAGCTTATGCTGCTCGAAAATCTTCTGGGCTGTGCTCAGGTCCAATAAATCGACTGAAAGGCAACGGACAATGGCATTGTTTATTTATACACAGACAAAATGTACGAGATGACCTGCATGACCTACAAAATGCATTCGTTTCTTAAAAAAAAAAAATCCTCACCATCAATATTTCTGTTACTTAATTGTAGATCTGTAGTTTCCACAAAACTATTGATCAACAAACATTTCTAAATGGACAGCATCATCCTACATGACTGCATTTGAAGGTAATATTGAGCAGGCCTTCCTGTTTTGAAGCATTGACATTAATGGGAAACAAGACATTTGGAAAGCCAAACAGAACATCTGCACCTACCTGGCCTTTACGTCACGCAATTGTTGCCCTTTACACTAAATTCAAAACAGCACAGTGAGAGCAGAAGGATAATTGACTCTGTTGGTTCAGTGGCAACCTTCACTTATAAATCTTGTCCCTCTGCCTCAGAAGGATGATGAATGCATCATTGTGAGGACTGTAAGTCATTTCCAAGCTAGAGTCTCTACAAAGCAAGCCAGTATAGCCATGAATAAATATGTTCTGCTTGAACTGAGGACCACTTTGTTGCTTTGTTTGGGTCTACAGTATAAAAGGGGACTTTTAGTTTGTTGCCACATACAGTAAGACTAAAGTTTTTTCCCCTATATTGGGATGTGTTCAAATAATATATTACCTGTATAACCATTGTACATATATACTAACCAGTGATCAAAGAGTTGACAATCAATGCGTTGACCACAGGATGCAATTGTGAAACAGGAAACAATAAAAATATTTCTGTTTTTACCAACAAGTAAAATTTTTGATTAAGCCAATGAAAAGCAGAATCAAACAGAATCAGGCTAAGATGGACCAAACATTTATGCTACTTTAATGAACCTATCTAAAAAGGATAGAGAGGTACACTGGCCCTCACACTACCCTTCATGGCTGCCTAAACCACATTGTGCATCCCGACACAATATGAGGTTTGACTGAGTCTGTTCAATTACACAGCATATTAAATTTTAAATTTATAGTGAAGAGGCGAGATAGGCTGCTAATTGAGGTGATAATTGGTTCATCTGCAACAATGCAAGTCAGTTTGGGAGCCAGACATGGATTTATAATAATGGCAAGAAGGAAACGAGACCAGAAATGCTACTAGGAAGAGAATAATAAATAAAAGAAACCACATAGCCCAAAACGAATACCTCAATCAAGCCTGAGATAATCAAAAGAAAGCTAATTAGTAGTTGTGTGAATGTTTTTTTCATTCAAAGACTCTTCATGCATGGTTACAGTAGATCTGGAGTCGATCCCAGTTATACACTGAGGGGATTTTGGACTTAAGTGTCGTTGTACAGCAGCAAGAAAGTCACACACACAGAGCTGAGGTGCGAGGCTACAAGACCACCCACGGTGCTACCCAAAGGCTGGATTCAAACTCAGCCTGAACTGAACTGTAGGGCAACAGAGCTACTATCAACAACAAAGAGCAGCTAAGAAACAGCAAACTAAGGAAGTTTTGTTTCCAAACAGTAACTCCTTACATCTTTATCTTAAACGGTCTTCTGAGAAGGCCTTACTGATACATACGAACTAGGCTACCTTCACACCAACTCAGACCTATCACAGTGTGATTTATAATACAATTAAGTTGATTTAATTAAATATTTTAACAACCTCCATGCTGAATGGAATAACCCCACCAAACCAATTCCTTTAGATAACCGAATAAAGCAAAACATGATCATCAATATTGTAGATGGTGGAAAAAAAATAGGAGCATAAATATTGTAACATTGTCTAATGCTGTAGAGTACAACTTATAATGGAAGTAGCCAATTACAAACCTTTTCTGAATCACTGATACATTGTTTTATATACATATATATAATTAAAACTACAAACAAACACATTTTTCTGCACTAGCTACTTTAAATGCAGAATAATAAAATGTATTTTTTTTTATTCCGAATGATTGATGATTATCCGAGGGTCAATAGTCCTCAAACAATTAAGTAACTAAAAGCCCGATTAAATGAATAACTAAGTCTCTCTGATTTCTTTAACCCTTCCCAGTCTTTAAAGGCATTTTCCAACCAAAATCAATTCAATGCAATAAAAGAAAAGCATGTAATATTACAAGGCATATAATTGCAATTAAAGTTAATTAATTACAAGTTCAGCTGGAATAAAATAGCCATACCTTCTGCCCATAGAGGTCTATAATTATTATATTTTAACCGCACAACTATAATTGTAATTCTTCAGTCCTATAATTAACGTAATTAGCATTTTCCCTAACATATAACGTGGAAACAAGGTACAGTATCATGTAAATATAATAAACTATAGTAACTCAGATGGAACAAAACAATCGAAAGAAACAAAACAAAAGTGACAGACAGTGAGGGAAATAGCACTGGGAATGAAAAGCCCATGTATGACAAACACCAAACAACGTTCTACGTGCATAATACAAGGAATACATAGTGCATTAATACCATTAATAAAGTGTGTTGATGAGCAGGGCCACCACTAAGCCCAGAAGATCCAGTCTGTGTCCTTTCTCAGAGCCCCAAGGCCGGGTGACTTATCCAATATTCAACAGTCAAACAAACTGGAATGGCAATGACCTGAAAAAAGGACTTTTGCCCTGACCAGCAGGGGATCCAGCGGTACCTTTTCCCCCATAATTATATTCAGGTTAAACCCTTTGCAAAATAAATATTTCACAGAACAACGATTGAGTCCCCTATGACTAAGAATACATGTACTAGCCATGCATGAAAAGCTTAATGTCTTTCCGCAACTTTTTTTGTTGTCTGAATGGTAATTAGAGGAATAATGCATTGCTTTGCTTGAGCTGCACATTTAAACGTGTTGAAGCCACTGCTGGGAGCCTTACGACAGCTGCCGCAAGGTCAGAGACAAGCTTATGCTTCTTACCGAGCTGTGACAAGTACTGCAAAGTGAATGGCTGAATAAAAAAAAGTGAATAAAATTATGTTCATCATAATATTACAGGTTTGTTAAAAATGCAAATAAAAAAGACTTTAGTAAGGACAGGTAAACTTTGCGTAACTCTCACCATTGTCAAGGGTGGTGGGGGGGTGTGTGCAGTAACTGATGCCCCGGGGGACGAGAATAATGTCCGAAACCACATTAGACAGCGACGATCACTTACGACACAAGGCCCTCTGTACTCGCCGGCTCTTCATAGCGGTCCGGTAGGCCGAGAAACGCACATTGTTCAGGTCGGCTGGTTAGCAGAGCAAACGTTAAATAATCAGGCAGAATGTGAAAGGAATATGCTAATGTACAAAAAAATGCACGTTAAATTCAATGCCCGCTAGAGTGAGCAAACAAAATATGGTACAGTTCCTAAAAAGAGGCGACAATTCAAATGGGAATATCTTAATATAAGCATGGCTACATAGCAAAATTTGACTTCAAATTTGACTTCATATTAGGTTCAATCACAACACGCTTTTCTATTTTTTGGTTACTGCGGTGCTTTGTGGACCCAACAGCACTTGTTTTCTGAAAGACCATGATGCATGGCAGTGCTTTTAAGAGAGAAAAGAGAAAAAAATACCTAGTGAACGATAGAGCTCTGTCATTTTTGGATGATCCCAGCAGGTTGTTTGAGTCTCATGACTGGAAAAAAATAAACAAACAGATAAACACATGAAAGTAAGCTTTTACTGCAATCATACATGGTGGCTGAACTCTAATTATTTTTTCAAATGGCATTATATATTTTTTTTTTTAAAAAAGCAATTAAATACTTTTCATCTGCAAATCCGTATTCAATCAATTGCAAAATTGCCTAAAATGCCACGTGTACCATCTTCATGCTGTCTAATGCCTAGATTCTTTTTTGTTACATTAGTTTTGTTCATTTTACTATCTTCTTAGAGTAAAATCAGTCCTCTCCTTCGCTACGGGAAGCCATCCACGGCGACAGAACAACATCTGCTGTTTCCTGCTTAACAAGCCCGAAATCAAATAATCAGGAGTCTCACGATGTGCTCTTTGATGTCGCCTCATCACCCAGTTTGCAGTTGACTCCTGCGCTGAAGAACTTCACATAATTATCCATTTAAGAATACTGATTATTATTATAGTCCTGTCTTTCAGAATTAGTGTTTTTTTTCTTTACTAATTTAGTTGTATTGTATTATTAGTTGTATTGTAATGTTTATTGTATGTTTGTTGTTATTGTATGTTTAGTTAAATTTTAAGGTTGTGGTTGGGACAGGGAATAGTATTTTTCTGCTTTACAGATCCAATATTCCTTATTAAAGTCTTTTATATTAAACGATGCTGATGGTGAGCAGTGAAAAGAAGGGCTCCGTAGATCCAGACGGGTGTTCATCAATATTTACCGGCTTCCCATCTGTCTTGGGCGTTTACTGAAAACAACTCGCAACTTCTGAAATGCGTTTAAGTCACACAATATGGAGACACACAATTTATTTGTTTGTTTGTTTGTTTGTTTAATAAAACTGAGCCCCTTAGCCATTTATTATTCCCAAAAATCAACCAACTGGATGTGGTTTACCTGCAGGTCATGCCGTTCGAGTGACAATAAACAGTAAGAGACGACTGACCAGTTCAATGTGGCTTAAAAGGTAAATAATGCATAGAGGCCTTCAAGGAGCAATTACACAGAGCAACAGCTGCACACAAGCAGACAGGCGGCACCCCAGTGCATAAGGCACACTGGCATCTGTAAATTATATATAAATAATAAATTATTATGATTATTATTATTAGTAGTGTCATGCCCGGCTCGTCCGATCCTCGTGTGTGCCACGCCCCCTCATTTCCCACGTGTATTACCCTGATTGTACTCGCCTGTTGCCTCTTAGTTTCCACTTGTTCTGTGTATATCAGTCCACGTCTTCCCCTAGTTCGTCAGATCAGTCATTGATGTTTGTCGCCGTTTGTTACCGTATTAAACCCCGTTTACCCCGTACTCTGCCGTGCTACGTCCTTCCCTGTTCGCCTGCCTTCCCCGGTCACAACAAGTAGTAGTAGTATTAATATTATTATTCAATGCCTCAGTCCATCTTCCATACCCACCTATCCTGGACTGGGTCATGGTGAGCATGAACCCTGTCACAGGAATCGTTGGGCACAAGCCAGATGTTTAAGATTAAGACTATAGTTAGGTTTATCGATCCCAGGGGGACATTCTGGAAAACTGAAGTTCTAAGTCAGTTTCTCCAATCATTACACCAAGGAACAGTTGGTGGTAATAGCAGTAGTGGCAATAGCACAACAACATTATCTCGGTAATTAGGTAAACAAGTGCTTAAATAGTCCATTAACTGACACACTACTATTGTAGCCATTTTCACTCACAGGAAACGATTTGCAATCATTTCTCTGATGCGCCATATCTGTCCTCTTAAGCATCCACCATAAAACATCCTCAGATCTGAAAGAAAAACCATGCTAAATATGGTTTAGGCAATACTGTTTAAACATATGCTTATTTTCTTTGCAACTATACACCTTAAAACGATCCCAGTTTGTAGAAGTGGAAATGGTTAATGGTAAATGCACAATAGCATTTGCACTTTCAGGATCAGTATGATGTAACCGGCCAGTTATACTTCACAAACACGGTCATCCTTCCCAGTGTACGCATAATCTTTGTAGGTCAACGGTAATCAGTAAAATAGCATGAAGTGTGAAATGGCTCAGTATTTAGAGTATAACACCAACAGGATTATTTTTTTCTAAAGGACATAAGATATTTAAAGATTTGTCTGATGTCAGTTTCTAAAAAAAACTTAATATTTTATTATATGTATATTTTGTTTTAATGTGTGAACAGAAAACCTGAGAATGTTTGTGGTCATGTCATCTTCCTGTGTATTTTATTAGAGTATCTCAATGAGAACCCACATTTCTGGGATTTTACATTTTAAAATTCATCATCAGACATCATTATAAACAAGTAAAATAGCAAACAAAAGAAGATTCACATTAGACTGCACAAAACCTCTAGGCAGTAATAGTAGATGCCAACAAACTTTATTTGAGATGTCATCTGGGTCTTAAGACACGGCGAACTTAATACAGTTCATTCGGTTGATTTAGAGTGCACAAGTCTTAATGTCTTCTACCCGGGAGACAAACAAATGTCTAATCTACTTTAGTGTCCAAATCATTGTTCTACCTGAAACAGCTTTATCTCCTACACCCCAGAACTTAGTTACACCACAAGTATCTCATTTATTGAAGGTGAACACAAAGCTACATTTACATCTTTCATGTAAGCAAGCAGTGTTTAAGCATTTAAGCAAGCAGTCTGCTACTTAGCTTATTGTCTTTATGTCATGGAAATGCAACGGGTCGACTGGCAACTGAAGGTAACACGGGGAAGACTTTGTCAATGTTTTATTTAATGATTAGAGTGCGCTGGGGCGATATTACATTGTTGTTTTTGCGTCTTTCTGATGCTGGGGGTCATCCAAATTAATATGGCTGATATGCTTATAGAGGTCCTTTTTAAATTTATAGCCGATTTTATTGCAATCATTTCTCATTTTGGCGGCAAGAAGCAGGATCCACTCCAGGCCTCTGGAGCCGCGGGGTTTGCTAGTTTTCAGAATCAGTACTAAACCGCTCCCTTCAATATGATGATTTGGAGTGGAAGTTGCATCAGCTGACCTGCTACCTTTAAGTGGAGTGGTAACTGACAGTCTCTAAAAGCCCGAGGGATCTTTCAGTAGTAGAATTGTCCACCGTAGATTTAAACTGTGAGATCTCAATCTGAAAGACACTTTTTTTTTGGTTCAGAGGAATACAGGAATACTTTGAATTCTCAATTCTGTTGCAAAAGCAAGGTCAAAAGTTTAATCTAATCAAATAAACGGACATTTAAAATTAAGGGTACATTTGGATTGTAATTGCTGTCTTTATATATCAGAGGAGTGACACATGAGGTAGATCTAAGCATTTGGAGGTACAGGTAGTATCTGAAGTGCTTTTTATGACTCCTGCAAGCATGAGAACAACAGCTATTATTGCCGGCTGAGATGTCCTCAGATCAAACGTTGTAAGACTTTGACATTTTCCCTTCATGTCTACCTTGTAATCTGGGGGAAAATTACACAGGAGATAAATCGGGAATAAATATGATCTGTCGCCTCGCTTCTGCCCAGCGGAGCATGACACGCGATGGAAAGACTTGTGGATGAAAGCTGAAGTCATCATAAATCTTCATTTATGGACATTGC
This sequence comes from Mormyrus hasselquistii, assembly GCA_026779605.1. Classification (NCBI taxonomy): domain Eukaryota; kingdom Metazoa; phylum Chordata; class Actinopteri; order Osteoglossiformes; family Mormyridae; genus Mormyrus; species Mormyrus hasselquistii. The sequence continues at coordinate 17,799,761 of JAODKE010000028.1, read as the reverse complement.
AGGAAGACTGCTTTATCCACTTCTTTATGAATTATGCACAGCCTCGCTCCCGGCACCCTCCCAGACTAATAAGTAAATAAATAACACGTAAACAAAAGGGAAAAGTGCAAATGGTCTATCTGCAAATATGCCCTAATTCTTTTTATAGCACGTCTTAAATTAAATAGGCGTTCTACTGCCTTAGGAGTTTTTCGCGGAGCATGCTGTGGAATGTTATACAATGCCCAGCATTACGGCTCTTGGCCTGCAAAGACGATCGACAAACAAGGGCAGCCTTGGCCGTTACGTGCCCCGTCTGTGTTTTTTTAGATCTTGAAGATATCCGATGTGTGTCAGAGCTCCAGAGCACCCCAGAATGGAGACGCTAGCCTTGGGCTCACGTTCCTCTACAGAAACACTGTGATTTATGGCCTTCGCTTGCACTGAATGCCTCCTCTCTCCGTCCCATTATCGTCCCCTTCAGTCCCCTCCTGCACATTTCACCGCCCAACCGAGGAAGAGTAGAATATAACTCACTTTATGTAGTAAGGGACCTTGTTTGGGGAAACTGCTCTCTGCCAGGGAAGTTGAACGGAAGCTGAGGGAAAAAAACAACAAAAAAGTACAAGCTACAGTACATAAAACAGGAAATTATTACTCGGAAAAAGATGACTAGGCCAGATCATATCATGCATTACGCATTATGCAGAAATGCAACGTCTTAGAAAATGAGCCACTATGACGGTAACGTGAATAATTTGAAATGCAACTGTCCTGTTGGCCTGCAGGGCACGGTGGGAATGTGTCGCCGTGACGGGTTTGGGTAGTTTGTCATGGCTTTGGCTAATGGCACGAGGACTTAATCTAAATGAAATAAAGCATAACTCACAGAACAAGACTCTAAAGATGAGTCAGGAATGAATTTGAAACCCATTAAAAGGCAGTCGCTACGGCCACTAAGACGCTAACAAGTTCAGTATTTACAGCTGAAACAGCATTCTGCCTCTTTTCTCTTAAACTCTGGCGGAATTGTGATATTTATATCCCGGGTGAGGAAGATTAGCGGGATGTTGTAAGACCAAATCCAATAAAGGTCAAAAGCCACTACAAGGAGTGCAATGATAACACAGTTGAGGAGGAAAAAAAAAGCGATTCGTCAACTGCAGCTTAATGATCATTTCATCACCATCCGAAGTACTGGAAGCTGAATTATTAACAAAGCAGAAGATCTCACTTTGCTCAGGTTTGTGTGCTCAGCAGAATATGAAGAAAGTACATTTAAAAAATAAGCTGGTTAATAATGCAGAAGAAGATACAGCAAAAATAGGAAGTACAGACAGAAGAATTCCTTACTGGACAGCAAGTCCTGAGATGAGGGTCCCATGTCGTGAAATAAGCCAAATCGCTCCTCCATGGCCACCTGTTGACCATAAGTCAGACTGCCTTTTACAAGTGCACCATCTAACAATACTTGGATATTCCAAGAAAGCTCTTCATACTGAAAAGAGAATTTGAAGGAGATAAATAATAATCTGGATCAGTCATTTTTTAAACAGTTACGTTATATTCATTTATTTGTGTGTGTGGAATTTGAGGCCTCTGCACACTACATTACATTTTTTTCTGGTGTTTAACAGTGAATCTGGACTGGAAATAGCTGCCATGAGGACGGAGTGTTCATGGGGACACATAAAGTCTAAAAGGGCAGCATAAACTCTTGTGTCAGCAACTCTGTGGCAGGCTGAATCGCTCCTCTAATTGCTCCTTCAAAGCATTCACAACAAAGTTAGCTTTCATTCATGGGAGTTTTACTTTCACAAAAATGTTCTGATGGCAGAAGGAAAACAGATTGGTTCACCAGTTAGATTATAGAGATGATCAGATGTTTTGCTCCCGCTCCTCTAGTTTGAATCCACCTCCTCTACAATATGATTGATTATCTCTCTGAACCAAACATTTTTCCGTCTGCCCTCAGAACATTTTTGTGTAATTCAAACTCCCTCGAGCTTAGCTTTTACTCCTTATATTTCCTGGTAACTGACGATATATGACCAAAAAATGGCCCCTAGCAACAAGGGTCCTTGGTATGTTGAAAGCAGGTTTCAGAAAGTAAAGAAAGCACGACCCCTATGCATTTTTGTTCCGTTATCCGAGTTTTGGTCTTGGGTGCAAATTGGTTACACGGGTGTCGCTTTTTAGGGAAGCAGCTTAATTACCAGTGTCCTCCAGAAGCACTAATCGATGGAGGCACTCAATAAACCTGCACGCCGGAACCCCGGAGGAGAGCGAAGAGTCAAACCTCATCAGAGCACAATGCAAGGGCATCCAGTGGAGACAGCACTAAGTCTTTCATTAGGGATGCCAGGCAAAGCCATCTGTGCCAGCAATTTAGAAGGAATTTAAAACAGATCATTTCTTCCTGTTAAAATCAAGGCCCAGGTGGAACAGAGGGCATGGAGGGGGTAAATGCAAAAATTCGGAAATGCTAACTCTCTTTAGGATACCAAGGACCCATGGGAGGGCCAAGCTTTTGGTAGATTTTGACAGTGACTTTCTTCACTGTACCATGCTATACCAATCAGGATGTAGAAGATTAAAAAAAAAAATCAAAGGAGGAATTTTCCACACCTGTATGAGTTTCCAGTGCATACTGAGGTTACAGAGTCTGGACGTGTTTCGGGAAAGCAGAGCTCCGAGGGGTGGGAGATGACTGGGGCGGCTCTTCGAAAGCGTTGCATCAGATTTCAGAAGTGAGATTTCCTCCAATAAGACCTGATAGAATCAGACAGTACTGAGCAAGCAAAAGTCTGTTATTGTCTGGATGTTGAAAGTGCTATGTGTCTCCTATAGGAAAAGTACATAGTGACCTAGATCTGGCTTCAGCACTCACAATAGTCCCCTGAATTTGGTCCAGTAGGGATTCAATGTCCCCCACGGGCTTCCCGGCTTCTCGTGGGTCCTGTGACTGTTGCCTGGTCGTCCCTTCACTGTCTTGCAGCTTCTCCAGGGCTTCCTCCATGTTCCTCTGCCAGCTGTCCACCTGGCCGCCGAGGATCTCCCAGCACTCCCGCACCGCCTCGACCCGATTGCGGACGACCTCGGCCGTTAGCCGCAGCAGCTCATCCCCTGCAGCCTCTTAAGGAAGCAGGGAAGGAAAATTACAGTCATTAGCCCCATTAGCCCGCTGCAGGGCCGCTTATCAGTTAGCCAAAGGCTGTCTGCTCTTCCTTCAAACAGCCTCTGATGATTTTATACTTCTGCTCAACATTACCTTACATTAAACCCAGGGGCGAGTTTGTGGTTCCTGAGGCTCCACCTATAAAGTCACTCCGCCCCCCCCAAAACTCCTACTGGACCTTGGGGACCCCATGCAAATGCATGATTTGAAGGGGGGGGGGGGGGTGGCAAACACAGGCAATGATTAATGAATTGCCTTTAGTTTACATTTACCTTTAATTAATATGAATATGTCTTCCATATTACTATTCTATACTATAATATTCTAGAATACTCTAACTTCATTACTCAGGAAAAAGCATAATTAAAGGATGAAGCAGTGAAAACAATCTGCGACTGGATGTGTGACATGATGTAATTGTGTTTGTCGATGGTCACATACGTTCCATCCGTTAATCTGGCTTTCAGCTCACAAGCTGACATCCCAGGAAAATGCTACATCCCTGCCACCGAAAGCCTGACAGCATGTTTCACCAAAGTCAGTGAAACTGCGCTTCCTAGAGTCAATGAAGTGTGCCACCAACATGCTCTGATTCACGCCCCTGAAAATCCAACTCCCTCCCCACTTGACAGCACAGCCTGCCTGCATTAGGAGTGAGAACTTAGACTGGTTAAATTAAGAAACCCCCACTGCTGTAACCTTAAGAAGAAAGACAAAATTCGCAGCGAGAATCTTGCCCGTTAGCCCATTTTGAAGGATATGCACAGCATTAGCGTCACATTTGCATAACTTTACAATTCGTATTACCCGTGTGAAAATACATTCATTCCAAAGCAGTATCACTCAAGGACAAAGTAGTACGAAATACATCAGCTTTTCCTGGCAGCACCTGCCAATCGCTCACCGCGTCTGGGTGTGAAGCTTTCCCACGGCTTATTTGCTTCGTCCACGGCTTGGTCGGCCAGAAGGGTGCAGGCCTGGTCCAGTATACTGACCAATACATGCTCATAGTTCACCAGCTTGGTCCTCAGGGCCTGTAAGTGGTGTGCAATATATTAATGTGCAATGATATTAGAAGGTGAATAATTAAAACATCTCCACGATCTGCCTTTTCGGGGAGATCGTTTTTACCGTTCTACAGTACGCATTCTGTTAGTGGCAGTTCAATGGTCATACACGCATTTAAAGCTGTTTTGTCAGCCAAATCCGTTTCAACACACCAATAAACAGCAAACAGTAGGTATTGCCTGGGATTTCTTCCTCTCTGCTTTTCGCACCCTCGTACCAACATGCAATACGTTCCATATCTGGCAACGCATCAGCTCAAAAGAAAACACCCGGAAGAGTTTGCTGACAGCGAAACAGCAAGGGGAACTCACGCGAGTGCATCAGCTGCTACAACCACGTGGTAACATGCAAAATAGTGTAAAACAGACATCAAAAAGAATCATGATAAGATCGTGGGTCGTGATCCTGCCTGAAAAACATCGTAATACGATATTTTTGCCATATCGCCTACCTACCCACATGTAAAGGTTATCAGAAAGCGAAGCAGGGGCCCATGATCCTGATTCTGGCAGCTCAGGGTAAAGGAAGATAAATATTCTAATTAAGCATGAAAGTGCTCCCTTCAAGTTCATAGACTGAGAAATTTAATTATTGGTAGAAACATTGTTAACAACAAGTAGCAAGCTGGAAACCTCGCAGAGAAACTGACCTGACCAGACTTGGCCTGAGGAATACCTTTAGCAAGGTAAATACTGCCCAAAATTCAGTAATTATAAATACACTGTACTACTACTATACAGCAAAGACTTAATAAGGCTTTCAGTGTTAAAAACCAATAATAATAATAATTATTATTATTATTATTATTATTATTATTATTATTATTATTATTATTATTATTATCATCCTTGAACTTTACTTGACTTGATTTAAAAATCACATTTTCTCTCCAAACAGCCAATTATTGCATAATCTCTGCTTATTCAAGACACTTTCAATGACTTTTGGGGTAATGTAATTAATTTCTCTTTGTTATATTAACTTATCTGCAGCTAGCAGAAATGACACAGGATGCTTCCCGGCAAAAATTTTGATGTGTTTACAAAAAGAAAAACAAAAAAATGAAGCAAAAAACAAACAACAGGCCAATGTGACTAACTGCTGCATCCACGGGCTTCAAATTCATTTCACCAAACTGATTACATCTGTTGCCACCAAAGGCTGATGACCATGGGTATGCAGCTTCAAATATGGATGGATGACTGGCCTTGAAACGTCTGGCAGAAAAGGCTCAAAGACGCCAACCCACGAGCCAGACCTTGAACCCGTACTCTGAAATTGGTAATCAGCCGTTTGAAATGAATTAATCAACTTTATGGCTGACATGTGCCAGGTTTCACTCTCCGCACTGATGCGGGAAAAGGTAGCAGACGGATTAACTGAAATGGTCGTTTCCTGTGACATATTTCGGACCCCTTTAATGCGAGCCTCAGGCCTGAGTACAAAGCGAGAAGAGCATTGAGATTTTAAAAACCAGGTCCTATATTCTAGTCTGTTGTCTGTTCTCTAACCCAGCGTTTCCCAATCTGGTCCTCGGGGGCCCAGCGCCAATCCATGTTTTTGCTCCTGCCGAGACCCCCAACAGACAGTCTATACTTTTGCACCCTCGGGAGCTGGGAGGGAGCAAAAACATGGCTTGTCCATGAGTCCCTGAGGACCAGATTGGGAAACACTGCTCTAGGGACAATCCTGCACTACAGAGACCTTCTCTCTGAAGATAACAGCTTCACTCCATCTATCCTATTAGAAAAAAATGAGTTCAGTCAAGTCCACAAAAGCCAATTCTACATGGATGCCCACAAAAAATGGCAGATGTCAAAAATACAGGGATCCTTTTAAGTACAATATATGGGTAATAACTAAATTAAATCTGGTGATTTAATGTCAAGGGATGAGCTACAAAACCAGAGTATCCCCAAACACTGTAAAAAATGTCTCTCATCTTCTTCATATTATATCCACAATTCTATACTCCTTTTTGATAAACTATTACTTTTGTTTTTTGGATATACCTAAAACAACAAAAAAAAATAAATAAAGATTCCTACGCCAGCTAGAGTTAAAGGTAATACTCAAGTTCTTTTAGTCTTACGCAGGGAAATATACGACGAAATGGAAGATCGCTTTTTATAGCTGCCATACTGCATCAGATCCATCAAGATCTCTCCGTGAATTTCTCTGAAGCAGGCTACTGGCCTCAAAATGAACTTCATTAAGAAAACTTAAAATATGCTAACCAGTAAAACAAGTCAAGTAAAGGCAAAAAACTATTCTTTAAGTATGAACTTTATTCAAGTATATAATCAGAGGACACATAGCTCACTCTGACTCTCCTTCCTGAGTTTACATGCTGGGCTTTGGCTTGTACAGTTAGGGATGTACCTGATGCTTTGTGATCTGTACACTATGGATATTTAGCCAGAAACACTGCAAGCATTTACTGATCGGACTGGAGGAGCATGACAAAATAGCAATAAATGTCTAAAATGTGTACATTTATTTACTGTCATGATTTTTAGTGTTTTAGATTTTTATTCAATGCCACGAAGCACATTTTACAGAATAAGATGGCTTCAGTGAAGCCCACATTCTTCACAATGTTTTTTTCCTTGTTTTTCTTTTCTAAGAGGCTGAATGATGAGTTTAATGATTCCGATTCCAAAGCTGCTTATGAGAAAGCGAATGGCTTAATTAATCAAACTTTAATCATGCACTGTGGGAAAAAACAGATGCAGATTCAAAACATATGCAAAAAAAACTTAGAATACAGTTTCTAGAAGAATTTCTATAATAACAAAGCAGGTCCTCAAAGCAATCAGGGGACAGACTTATCGGTGTGCAATTATAAAATGTGCTTTGAGAAACGTGTAAGTGCAAAGGAAAATACACAACAGGCACCATTTGCCTTTAACAATGTAAAGATGAGTTAGTGTGTAAAGGAAAAAAATTAACAGAAGGAAAAAACATATGTTGTAAAATGAATGAGTTACAGGCACCACATTAAACGTGGTAATATTTTTTCCGAAGATAATGACTGAATAATGTTTAAGGTGAATAATGAATCACCTTAAATTTCCCCAAATCTTTGATGTAGCCAGAAATTGTCATTTTATAGCAACAGCACTCATAAAGTTACAATGGGGTATCATACTGAGCCTCGTTTCAATCAATCGCAATTAACCACAAATGTTTTTGTCTAGATCAGATTTTTTGCCACTGGTTTTAACAAATGCCATATTTTTCGATAGCTTAGACAGAATAGCACTAGATAATCAACTAATAAACCTTGCGATCCATCCATCTTCCAAGCACTCATAAGGATCCTGAAGCCAGTTCCAAGCAGCGCAGGGCACTAAGCAGGGCACTGGGCAGGGCACTAGGTAGGGCACTGGGCAGGGCACTAGGTAGGGCACTGGGCAAGGCATTAGGCAGGGTACAAGGTAGGGCACTACTGTAGGTAGGGCACTGGGCAGGGTACTAGGCTGGGTGGATGCAATGCCCATCCACCACAGCTCAGACTCACAACGATACACTGTGGGGAATAAAAAGACTCAAGCTAACTTCATTGGATGTCTTTAGACAAGAAAAAGAAAATCAGAGACCAGTACAACACCTGTTTAACGAGGTCAGACCCTGCAAGCTCTCCACACAAAGACCAAGGGTGGGATTCAAACCCACAGCCATAGAAATATGAGGAAATAGCCTCTACCCAACAAGACACCGTGCTGTGAAACATAACAACCTCTGTGACAGAATATTGCTACTAGATATTTTACCTCTGTGGTTTCTTTCCTGTGTATTTAAACTCCATATTAGACAAAACTGCCTTCAAATCTCTACTTCCACTTGTCGACACTGCATTTAAGTATTCGCAAAGTAATTTATTTACGTTTAGCCTCAAACCAGATGTTTTCGTACTCCATAACATATGCAGGTAGCTACATCAAGGGCTACAAAACGGTGTGGAGGGCGGGAATTAAAAGAGCTGATATTCAAAGTCAGCATATCAAATCTAGTTCACATTCTCTGACTTTCATGTGTCCAAGTTCATTTTTTACGCTCCGGCAAAGGCTTTAACAAATTACAGAATCGAAATCTCTCTTTTTTCCAAATTGACACATGTTGGAATACAGATTACAAAGATCCCATATCAACACTGGCAAGTCGACATATTTTAATTTAAGTTTACTTTTTCAAAAAATGACTTACAGAGCATTTGCCTTGAGCTGTACCACCTTTTTATAGCTCAACAATTTATTGAAGCAATTCAGGTTAAAAGTGTAACATCGAGTCCATTCATCCATCTTCCGACCACTTATCTAATACAGGATCAAATCCAACCTAGAGTCAACATGGGGGCACCAAGGTAGGGGATGCCAGGATGGAATGCCAATGATCGAGTGCAGAACCTGAAATTATTTGGTCCTAAAACCCCATTTCTTAGTCAACAGACAACCTCCTACCAACAGACTGCATTATGAGGTATGTAATGCTTTGGACAGATGTATACATGATGGACTGAAACATAGAATGGAAACGACAAAATTATTGCTACGCTTATGCTGTAAAAAAAATTGAGTACCAATTTGTACCTTTGAGGGTACAATTACTTGTCACCGGGGCTGTACCCTCAAGAGTCTGCCAACTGCATCTTAGCTGTATATAAAAGTACCTTTTAAGGTACAGAAATGGACTCTGAGGAACATTTTGTACCATTGGGGTATATTTAATTTGCTTGCACCTGTACCCTTTTTTCTGATGGTATACATATTCAGATAGATAGATAAAGGTGCCAGTATTGTCCCACAAGGCAAAGCACAGTAACTGCACTGACACTAAAAACAGTTTCAAAGTTTGTTGCGAGATAAAACCGAACCAAACAATCTATTATGTTAGATGGCCACTAGGGGGCATGAAGTTTACGGGCCACATGCGCTGACATTGAGGCCACAAATGACACCTCAGAAGGAATCGGAATACTCAACAGACAGACATATAATGAAAACACAACATATTTATTTTATTTATTCTCCAGTCTGAATTAAAGCAGCCCTTAAAAAAACATCATCTACTAAAATTATGTACCAATAAGTAAACAAAATGAAGGAATCTTTTTCCAATACCACTGCCTAGGGAAAAACACTTTATAACCAACCTTGAGTTACCCAGTAATTTTTTGCTACATCCTATTGCCTTATCATTGCAATTGCAACACAAAATATGCTAACCTGAGCAACATACATATTTAGATCCAGTTATTGCTACAGCAAGTGGAAAAGGCAATCGTGTTTTTGTGGCTTGCAGGTGGCTGTGGTGGCAGAGCTTGAACCAGCTACCCTTCAGTCACAGGTCCAGGGGCTTTAACACCATGCTAACCGCGGCCCCCTGCTGGACCACATATGGAAGTGCGAGAAAGGGTCACTGACCACGCAGCGGCTGTGCTGTTGCCGTAAGGTCGGGCCGTCTCCTCCGATGGACACACACTCGTTCAGCACCTCCTCCATTCGCCGCAGCCACTTCCACAGCTCCTCCAGGAGTGATAGGAACTGACCCCACCTCTCCACAGTGACCTCCGGGAGCACCCTGAGGGGAAAATCATCCATCTCAGTCCCGGTGCGGTCTCCCTCCTCCTCTCCCCCTCAGATATAGCTGCCACATCATCTGGAAAGGCCACCAGTAAACATCATGAGTCATTTTCACGTCCCAGGGAACAGAGTTAATCCCAAAATCTGCAAAAAAAATTTCAAGCTGATGCGTGTTGATTGATATTCCGGAATATTCCCTCTGACAGCCTCAATGTATTTTAATTATGCAAAACAATTGCTACAAGCCATCAGAAGGCTAGAAATGTAATACAGGCACAGCACCCCTTACAAAATTACACTTATATATACATGTACAGTAATTATTTTGCCGTGCTGAAGAGATGCTCAGCAATGTGATTAAACCCATTCAGGGCATTTACCAGGCGTTTGCATGCATAATGGATAATTCCGTTGTATTGTGAGTTGTTCTTCGCTCATGGGAATGTAACAGCAGCTCGGATGCGAGCGTCGGGATGGGATAATCCATTAGCATGGAGCGTGCCAAATCAGCATGGGAGCTGGATGTGCTTAATTGTCTCGCTGTGTTTTAGTACTTACGGCAGATGTCGTTCTTCGGAATGGTAAAGCATTGTGACTAATGCCCCCCCCCCCCCCCCCCATCCGTGGGTGGACGGACCTACTGTCAGTCCTGGCCTTCAGCTCAATTTCACTCTGCACCACCCCAATGGGAGGGTGTCTCGGGAATGAGGCATCTTCAGCAGCGCCCCCCTTTGGCCGGCCCGGGTCAGCATTCCTGAAGACATCACCGTGGGGGTCGAGGTCCAGCTGAATGTCCTCCAGAGGTGAAGATCATGGGGAAGGTAGAGAGAAAGTTATAATAGAGGGAGGGTAGTTTTAGAGGGACAGTATATATTATAGAAGAACTCTAACTCTTTTGAACAGTGGCGGTTCTAGAGCACTTCAACTGAGGGGGGGCAGACAGGCCAGTTGATCCTCCAAGTATTACTTACACTACATTGCCAGCATTAAGCAAAAGACTTTGAGAACCGATAGTTTTGCAGTTACATTCTTCAGTTTTTACAAATATGTAACTCACTCTGATTTCCCGTTTAGACTGTTTTGCTTCCACGAGTTTGATTCTTTTTTTTCTGTCGTTATAACTTCGCTTTTCACAAACTGCGGCTACTGTACCACCCGGCGCACGCACGTTAAGGCTCCGTCAATAAAATGTGCTTACGTTTGAATGTAAATAATAATAATAATAATACAATTTTTCAGACCTAAGTTTTTAGCACTATGTACCCCTCGCCATTCTCAGAATCGCTTTTCAAAAATTGAAACTACGCCCAGAATTGGAAGTTTCACTGTCAAAAAGCAGCATCATACTGATTTTTTTTTCTAACTTATCCTCATCCTATAAGAATTGCAGCGGGGAGGAAAAATAGTCTCTCAACAGACACATTTAATGGCTCAGAATTGTTCGCTATTGAGTATGTCCCCCGAGCAAACGCCGCCTTCCGTAGCCGGTAAACTGCGGTGGGACGCGTACTGTCAGCCGTCAGATGATGCGACTTTCGACTATTGCGCAGATTTAGAGACAACAAAAGCCCTGATGGAAATCAGGATAATTTAAATTTAGCGAGAACAATCAGGTTCAGTCACGCTTTATAACCTGTGATGGGAGACTCCACGGGCGTGAAGTGAATTCCAGCAGCGAAAAAGTTTTAGTCAGTTATCAATTTAATCTAATAAATATTCCCCAAACAAAGCCCAACTGTCAGCGCAGCGAGACAGTACATCTTCATCAGGCATTCTCCAAAGACAGATCGCTCATAAATCCCGTCACGTAATTCCGTGCGGATAAACACGCATTTGACGTTACAGAGAAATTCAGAGTTGCTGATCGTTGGCAGTGCTTTCGGTCTCCTGTTAATGGTACATCAAAGTTTGCTCAGATTTCCTTGGAGCGTACAGGTACAATTTTGAGGTACTAGAATAGATTACTAACACAACCACAAGTCTGTGTCTTTAATTAATGCCTTTGATGAAGTTATATTTTATAATTGTTGAAAACAATTATATTTCAGCAGCCAAACACGCACAAAGAATCATGGCCGTTAGTAGAATGATAACGTAAACTGTGCAATAGTGGATGTTTATACTGTATTATATATTTTGTGTACTGGATACCAATAAGCTTAATTTTATATCTTCTGGACAGCACAAAGAAGAAAGCCGTAGGAAAGTTGGGAGAATATGCAATCCATGGTGCAAATTAAAGCCTTAAGTGTGTAGATGTTGGACAGCAGCACATCCCATCGCGATGGAGGCCCTTCCCTGCATAAAGCCATGAGGAGAAAAACACCCATGAATGAAGGTGATGAATCCTGTAACAACACAGATGTGAGATTTACATCTGGTGGCTGTTAGAGTGCCCAGGAATGACACTGGCAGCTAGGGAAAAGCCGAACACCCCCAGGGTGGATTTCATCACCTATAAGAGGGGTGTGAGAGATATGATCTGGTGGCTTCACTGCCCCTCCACCGACAGATGGTGGGGCTCAGTGCCGATGGACCTTTTTGTCTTATTTGCTCGCGGAGAGCCTTTAAGTTTAACCAGGGGTGGGAACTATACCTAAATGCAAAATATTATTATTAAAAACACACAAAAACATATTTATCCATTATCAATCTGCTGAGGCCCAATTTTTCCATCCTACACTGTCATGAAACAAGAGTTCCAATCTGTACCTTTGAGGGTACAATTGCTTGTCACTGGGGCTGCACCCTCAAGGGTCTCCCAATTGTACCCTATGGCTGTAGTTAAACGTACCTTTAAGGTACAGAAATGGACTCCGAGGAACACTTTTGTACCACTGGGTATACGTTACTGTGCCATTTTATGTATATGTGGAGTTTTGTTCTCTGTCTTTTTTTGTTGACTGTCCACCAACAGTCCAGGGGTGTGTGTTTAAATGGATCAGTGATGCTAAACTGCCCTTGATGCATGAGGGTGTGAGTGTTGTGTCCTGCAACGCAGCAGGTCATCCCCCTGCCTTGTGCTCTGTGCTTCCCTGCGTCGGCTCCCGATTCACTGTGGGCCTGCGCTCTATGAGCAGAAGACGGACGGATAGATGGACAGGTAAAGGTCAGCAGTTTTATTGACATGTAAGTTCGGAGAGATTAGTTTTTTTTTTTTGCCCCAGGATGAGGTGGCGTTACGAAGCAAAAACAACAGCTTCACGGGACCCTTCATTTTAGAGAAGAATATTGGACAGATCTGTGCTGACACCTTGGCCCTCTCAGAAATTATAATAATGACCCACAGTACGGAGGTTTGACCCCAGGCGCCAGGTGCAGAGGAAATCATCTTATAAAAAAAAAAAACTGGAAATATACTCATAATTCTCTGCAGAGCATGAAAGATTTTTCCGTGGGCATCTTTCACTGCTGACATTCATCGGGTAACTGATGGTGGGGAATATTAACAGTTTTATGACACATCTTGCTGAAGAGATTAACACCCATAATCCAACGGGATGGCAAGCGGTATTTTGCGGGGAAAAAAAAAAAAAACAAGAAAGAGCACGGCGCTTTTTTAATCAGCTCGATGGCGAGTGAGTGGCGTGTGCTTGTAGAGCACAATAGCTTGAAATCTCAGCTTCAAAGAAGCGAAGGGACACAAACAGGGATAGAGAACTTCAAAGCACCGGCTCTCTTGGCATCCTTCCGGACGGACGAGCGCGAGCGGGGGGGGGGGCGCTGCAGCATAGTGGCAAGCATCCGCCTCACAGTGCGGAGGGGGGGGGAACTACGCTGCCACCTATACCTCCCCAAAAGCAGACATCTGTGGGAGGCTCGGAGTGTCCCGGCAGCAGAACGTGCATCGGAGATCTCAGGCATTTAAACAAATCAATCAGCCTGGAAAGTGTCACACACCAGAACCATACCTCACCTCAACCACACCTCAGACATAATGCAGTGCAGTTCTGTGACTTAATTTCCAGTCTGTGCATCAAGCAATTTAAGCTGCAGTGGACCCTGGCGTATCTTGCCTGAGGTGCAGAGCAGACACATTATTGTTGAGTCTTGGTTCTGTATCGTGGGAATAGCTTAGCATTTTTTTTTTCCCCTTTGACTAGCTAGCCACTGCTTGAAGATTCATTCCACTGGTCATCTTCTTCACTTCAGTAAACTAGTATTAAATCAACTCACCTATACGTCACTGCTTATTATACAATACACTGAAAAGTAACAAAAATGAAGAATACTTTCTCCGAATTAAATCGTATACGAACATGTACAGTATATACATATATTTTTTTATCTGTACAGGAGCACTGCACATTTCGATTAAACAAATTACTGGAGACTTACGAAACAAAATGAAAGTGACACGTAATATGGGTAGCAATAAAACTGAATGTTAAGTAACAGCCAATAAAGAGACAGGCACAGCTTTCTTAGCGGAGTAATCTGCAGTGAAATGGGACCTCAGAGGCATAAAGAAAAATCATCATCAGGGCATTTAAGCAAGAAATATTGCACATATACTTACTAGATATGGCACCTTTCTAAGGTATTGGTCGTTCTGACCAAAAAGAGGCGAATTCGGACAGTGTCTAAGTACAGGTTTCACTATATCACAGGTATAACGACAGTCATTTTACAACTATGACTGCATTGGAGGTAAATATCTATGACTCTATTTTTCTCTGTTTGAAGCACTATTTCACTCCACCGCAGCCAACTGACAGCCGTGCCTTCAGGCCTGCACATTTTCCCTGAAATTATTCTACAAAATGTGTAATACCCCCAAGAAAAGTACTGCACCATGAAACATGTTAGAATTTAAGTCAAGCGAGTCCTTTTTTGGTTCCATCTCTTATGATTCTCTATCTTTCAATCTCTTCTTTTGTTCTTTTTAGACATTTATCCTGCTCTAATTTCAGACTGATAAGCAGAAGATTCAGTTTGATTCATTATCATAAAATTATTTATTTAAACATAATCACCGTGACAACGGCAGGAGCTAATTATAAGCAGCTGGAACAGCCGAAGACCAGGCAGGCAGCTATAAGGTAGACCCCGCCCCGTGTTGTCATCTTAAACAAAAGGTTGAAACTAGTTAACCTGCACTGGGGAGACACATTGGTACCCGGTAAGAGCATTTATGCAACCTGCAGGTGATGAAGAGAAGGGTGTACAGTATAAGTGCCAAACAGGATGCAGAGACAGCGGATGGTGATGCTCTGGATTGCAACTCATCCCAGAAGCTACCATTATACTTTTATTGTACCACTGTAAGACAGACAGAAAAGCAGACAGACAGACTAATAGATATCCAAGCAAACAGACAGAAAGATTGATAGATATCCAGATGGACAGACAGGAAGATAGATACTAAAACATTTGGACAGATTTCCAGAAACACAGACAGGTAGAAATCCAGACGGTCAGCTAGATAGACAGATAGAAAGACATCCAGACAAATGCACAGACAGACAGATAGATATTCAGACAGATGGACAGAAAAACAAACATATTCAGAAGGACGGCCAGACAGATAGACAGACAGATATCCAGATAGAATAGAATAGAATGTATTAATGTGATTTATTTCTATACGATTAATAACTTGGCATACTCATTAAGATTGCAAGTTCAGGATGGTGCACGTCATTCCTAACGAAGTGCCGGACTGTGATCACAGAGAGCCGAGAGGCATTTCTGTCTCCACATCCGCAAAGATCACAGAGGAAGAGCCGGAGCAGCTCCGCTTTGCTATGATTATATCTCACTGTGAGCACGGTGTGCCAGCGTATGGATTTGCAGGGCTACAAAGGCTGCTCTGCTTTCCGGCCGTCTGCTGTGAAGGAATGAATGCAAGAAGAAAAGGTCACGCTGACGACTGGTAACTATGCACAAACACCTCCACGGATGAAATGTTATAAAACCAGATCCTGCGTGGAAACATCGGAGAGGTACAACACTGGTTTTTCGCAATGGAACTTTACTGGGATGACCACTGGGATGTCTCACAACACAAATCTTACAACTGGGGGAGAGACCCTAAATATACTTTTCAGTCTGCCGACTCACAGGTCGGCACCGAGAACTGACTCGTTGATGGACTTTGGCTTTGACCATGACCGTTGTTTACACCTTGCTTTTAGCAAGCAGGCTCAATCTATCTTTTTTTTCTACAATGTAAGCATATGGGGGGGGGGGGGGACGGTTGACCTCCAGGGGGTTTTTTTCTCCCTACTTGGGACTTTCATTGTCATCTGGCTTTCTTGTTTATCACTCCAACTTCTCTTTCTCTATGTTTTTTTGTATTATTCTGTATATGGATTACAACACACCCATCTAAAGCGCCCTGGAGCAACTCTTGTGAAAGGCGCTATATAAAATGAATTGAATTGAATTGAATTGAATTGAATTAATGAAAGTACATTATGTGGGGTATGAGAGATTGCTATTGGACATTATGCTGCATTGGCTGTAATATACAATTATTAACACTCATATCAGTAAATAGATCACCAGTCAGGCAGGTCACCTTCGAAAACATGGCAAATTTATATGGCATCAGATAAGTGCACCTCCTTGACCACCTGCTTGCCAAATTGTTTTCAAAACCTAATAAAAGCTGGCGCCATCCGTGGTGGCAGCAGCCACTGCGAACACGATTCCGTCATTATGACTAAGCATCCGAGGGTTTTGGGAGGTGGGGGGCAGGTGATCAGTGGGCAGCACCGAGGTCCCCATGTCCACCTTCCTCGCTTGATTTCCTCCCGCAGTCCAGCGCAGTTTGAGCGGGATGTGTCTTTAATTCGCCCTTTCTGGGTGTGTGCGAATCCGCATGTTCCCCCTTATGGCCACAAGGGGCTGCAAATTCCACCCTGGCTCTCTGCTATTTGCTTGCTCTCCCCTTGTTGATATTGGTAGGGACGTGTGCGTCTGTGTGTGCGTGCACGGCTCTTGTGATGGAAAGGCATCGCTTCCTGAGCGTGACCGATGGTTCCGGCTTGCCGCGCGCAGCGTGGCATTAGAAGAGCGGTTATGGAAAGTGGATTGATGACTGCACCTACAAAAGTCCCTTATGCCCCTTGAATTGTGACACTCCAGGAGTTATGAATCGTTTCTGTCCTTTCCCTATTTTATCTTTCATATTTAAAACTCTCCGTCCCATTCCTGCCCTGCTCTATAAAATGATGTCCCTTCTAAGAACAACGAGGTCAGCCAGCGGCTCCTTGTTTAAGGGGCCGGCCTCCAGGCAGGCTGTGCTCTTGAACCTTCATGCTACACTTAAAAAAAAAAAAAAAAAAAAAAATGCTGCTATGTATTTATGCTTTGGTAGATGATACCATATATTACAGACCCCATGGCTGGGTGGCTTGCATTCTCACTTCTGCTGGATTTCAGCCCCCGGCTCTTTGTTGGTGGAGTTTGAATCGTTTCCTCTGGGTTCTCTCTTTTCTTCCACAGTCCAAGAACAGCTCCAAATAGCTCATAATGTGTTACTGTTTGTGTGAGCGTGTGACCCGCCATGTCCCTACACAGTATGTGATGCTTTGGGGCCGAACTCTTAGAATAAAACAAATATTAAAAAAAAAAAAAAAAAAAAAAAAAAAAAAAAAAAAAAAAAAAAAAAAAAAAAAAACTGAAGAACAATAAATAGCTATAAAACACTAGTCATATATTTCCATCCATCCATCTGATTCATAACTCCTGGGTCGTTGTATAATGATAGATATTATTTCAGCTACTGGTCTCTCTTTAAAACAAAACAATTTTTGAATCTCAAAGTTAAAGCCTAAGTGTTTCAGAATATTATTAGGTCGTCCGTGACTGATGCTCACTGACGCTGCAGAATGTTCCCCTCTATTGTGCTATTAGCTCATGTAAACAAACGTTCCCTAGTTTTAGCTCAGCGAGCAGAGCATTGGCCTTACAGCACAAAGGTTATGGGTTCAAATCCCAGAGAGCACAATGTTAAGCCATGCCTTTGCTGTGAGTTGCTTTGGATAAAAGTGCCAAGTGAATGACCTCTGCTACCCAGTATGGGCTCCAGACCCCTTCTGGTGGCCCTGTACTGGAGAACCTATGGAAGATGGGTGGACAAAGAGCCATATGGAGATCAGCCGAGTTGCTTCGTCTTTCACTTAAACACGTGGGTAGACATAAAAGAGGTTATAGACACCTGGAGGCAAAAAAAAGCAGTGACATGAAAAGCATGCAGCTGGAGATAAAAATGAAGAGAGATGAGGCTGAAAGGGGTAAGCCGGAGGGGGGGGGAGATACTGTTCCCTTAGAAGCTGGATGGCATTTGAGAACAGGAGGAGTATCTCCAGAAAGTGAGTGTTTATGTATTGCTCACTCTCCTGTGCTCTCTGTATTGATGGGATGGGGGAGGTGGAGGTTTCCCTGGAAGCAGGTAGGTCTATGCAGCTCAGCGGAATGAATGAGACACTCACGCTCCCCGCATGCGGCCGACCCACCATGCCGGGCACCTTTCCAACCACCCACGTCCCCGAGCTTCAGGTGAGCGACGCACACATTACATAGATACATTACATTTAATGCCAAAGAGGCATATACCATTTTTGAAAAAGCCAGAAACTGTAATGGGGGCGGAGTTGCCATAAAGGAGGGGTTAAGACAATTCCTTGGCACCCAGATAAATCATAATAGAACTTGAACCCACAACCTTCAGATTTCAAGTGCAACAGCCTAACCCGTGAGCCACAGACCCCCCCTAAATTAAAACG
>JAODKE010000028.1:17766123-17781205 GCA_026779605.1 Mormyrus hasselquistii | reverse complement strand
AACTTGAACCCACAACCTTCAGATTTCAAGTGCAACAGCCTAACCCGTGAGCCACAGACCCCCCCTAAATTAAAACGCCATTCTACCCATTGGGGAATTAAATCCCAGTCTACAAAATGACAGAGACACTTAGAATCTTACTAACAAGGAGACCAGTCCTTTGTCTGCCCCAGAGAGCAGAGGCAGGGATGCCTGACTCGCACAGACCCAAAAAAGAACATAAAAAACATAAAAAGCCAATGTTCTTCCAGGTGACTGGGCAGCCAGTTAATTTTTTGTCCTGTTCCCTTGGCTGTTACTGCATCCTCGACTCCGGTACCATTGCTACCTTCAGTTGTTTCAACTTGACTTGTTATGCCACTGCTCCTTCCAATTATGCACTCTGGTGATCCCTGCTGGGAAAGGTGCCATATACAATTAAATTTACTTTGGCTGATTCCATCTCCTATCATTACAGCACGAAGCAACGCACACCGACGCTGTTTCTCCAGTAAGAAAAGATCTGACAGGATACAATATGTTTTCAACTGCACACAGAAGCTCTGATAGGCCAATTATGTCTTGGAGCTACAGAAAAAAAGGCACAAATCAGCGAGCTAATCCAATAATCTGCAGCATTCCTCTCCCAGTGCTCCGCCCCCATATCACCAAACCACGACTGCTGTCAGACATTGTCAAGAGGTTTCTGTGTGTTATTTATAGTATACAGATATTCTGCTTGACTTCTTTGAAAAGAGGTCAGGGAATAATTTTTCCCTTATGCTTTTTTGGTGTTTTTCAGTTTGAATACACTGCAAAATGTGTAAGAAAAAAAAATACTATATTATATATATATATATATATATATATATATATAGCGGAAAATACATTTCATTAGCGACTTAGCTAAAGGTTTGTAACAAAACCACCTTTACAGGAGGCGATCACTCACAAGCCGCCGGGGAGTCGGCGTAAATTACTGAAGAGGAGGGGAGGTGAAACAGCAATGCCACACGTGGCTGAGAGAAGAGGCCCCGTCGGGGGGAACACGAACACAGGAGTGTGAACATCAGGGGGGTTCGAGTGAAGCAAGGTCAGGGAAATAAAGTAGCAGAAGGGCAGAGCAGATGAGAGATGTCACAGATTTCCACGGGTCAGGAAATCTAGCCGAGCCAAGCAGTAAGCGGGCAGTCCAGCTGTGAAGCAAACTCCGGCGTTTTCAATATAATGACAAAAGAAAAATGTACGGCCTAAACCTGGGGGCTTTTCTCGAAACAAAAAGGTGTTTTTCAATTTTGGAATCGAGCAATCAAGGTTCAGTTTCTACCTGCTGTGAAAACTACTCACATTGCTGCTGTAATAAGGTGACCAGATAATCCATGTCAGGGGGACGCTTTTACACGCTACTTTAAAACCGAAAGGCTCCTGTGCTTGGCTAAATAGTTTGGTTGTTCTTGCGCTTTGACTGATTTGTTTCCTTGATTGAAAGACTCATCCAGCTGTTTCACATTAACATTACAATCACATGCATGGTTATAGGAGTCTGACCAATCAGCACGCAGCAAGAACTCAGCGCTTAAGTGAAATCCAGCTGCTTTTAATTGAAATGGTAATTTACAAATCCTGTCCTAGCTCAAAATGTCCTCCCTGACTTTTATGGAATGGACTATCTGGTCACCTTACAATAGAATTCTCACTCTTAAATGCAGGTATCTCAGGTGACATCACATTGTGTTTGTTAGCCATTTATACACCTGGACATTTTATTAGAGCAAAAGCATGCTTACTCAAACAGGACCTACCGAATCTTCAGGTTACAACTGCATGGTTTTAAGTACTACGCCAGCTTCTGGCCTTTCGATGTCATTTTTGTTATGAATGCACAGAAAAGCAGTCCTCGTCTCATAGCAGCTGGTCCCCAAGATGGAATTTACCTCCAAGTATCCGGAACAGGCTGCACAATTACGGACCTAATGAACTCACAAGAAAGTTTATTAAATTGGGACCGGAGAGAGAAAAAATAATTAATAAACAGCTTCATGTACCCCGCAAATTGAGCTGCAAATGTGCGTAAATTCATTAAAAGTGAGCAGCAAGGCGGATTATCGCAGAACAGCAGATGCACCCACACTGGCAGAGACACGCACAGCCCTGCTGTCTGCGAGCTCACAGGAACAAATGAACTCGGAGCCCTCTGAGGTTCCCCATCTTCTCTGCTCTCTAATTAAACATTCCCACTAATCTGCCTTTATTTTTCCTGGGAGCTGGGAGGAACCATCAAGCTATCATCCTGATATAACCCTCTCCCGGTCCCAGCCACGCAGGAAGGTAATTGCCTTCCACGTAGTTAAGCCTATAAACTCACTGATATTTGACTGTCTTCAGTGGCTATATTTTGTGAAGTTCCATGCTCAGACTTGTGTTCCTCATTATTTATGTATGTCCAGTTCTATTCAGAAGCTTTTTTTGTAATAGCTGAATTTACATATACCGGGAGGCATGTGTGTGTGTGTGTGTGTGTGTGGGGAAGGGGGGGGGGTTCCCTAAGGTACAAACAACATTCATGTCCCCTCAATGGTAAAAAAAATGTTCCATCTTCCATTTCTGTACCTTAAAGATATATTTATCTACAGCTGAGGATACAATTGGTGGACCCTTTAGGGTATAGTCCCAGTGACAAGTAATTGTACCCTCTGAGGTACATATTGGTATTGGTGTGTCTCATCGCAGTCCTGCATGATCCTGCTTACAAGTGTTACAACTTAGTAAATTATATTTTAAACAGAAAACATAATCGGTATTCTTTTTTAGCAGAAGTGTGTTGTCAAATGTAAAGTCAACCCTGTTATACCTTACCATTCGATAAATATGCACCTTGCCATTAATTAGCATAACGGATTTTTATATTCTAATGAAGTGTGAATACTACAGATGGCTGTGATTTATTCTCTTTGTTGCAATTCATTGGTAATAACTTATAAAAGAAGTATTTACAATATAAGTCCACAAGAAGAGCTTCAAAAACTTGTGTACTTTTATATTGTTTATATGCACTGAAGATCGGGCTTGCTATTACAGCACGTTCCAGAGATGCTGAACATGATTCAAATCCCAGAAATTTGTCAGTAAGGGCAGCACCTTGAGCTCCTAGTCACGTACCGCAGACCGTTCTGCAGACATGTTCCACAGTGTGGTAGGGTGCATTATTCTGCTGACAGATGCCAATGCCCTCAAGGAATGATGAGGTCTGCGTGGGCTGCATGATGTCACAGTAGGTGTCACATGTCAAAGTACCCTCTACTTGAATGGCTGGACCATGGGTTTCCCAGCTGAAGTCTGCCCAGAGGATCACACTCCCTCTGTTGGCTGATCTTCTTCCTACAGTGCATCTTGGTGCCATCTCCTCCCCATTCATACACACCCATCCACATGACGTAAAAGACCTTCTTCCACTGGTCCAAGGTGCGTTCCAGATGATCATGAGACCCGTTGCAGGTATTTTCACTGGTGGAGAGAGCTAAATATGGTCACCCTAGGGTTAACCTGGGTGACAAACTCCCCAGATCTGAATACTGTCGAGTATCTCTGACATATGTTGGAACAGCAAGTCCGGTCCATGGCGGCTGCACCCAACATCTTAGGAGACTTAAAGCATCTGCTGCAGACATCTTGGTGCAAAATACCGCAACACACCTTCTTAAAATATATCTCTCAATGACCCTGCTCTACCTTACCACTAGTTATATAACTAAAATCTTTATTAGTGAGAAGATGCAAATTAATATGATAACATGCTCCACCTACTCTAGGTGCTTACGCATCCAAAAAAGAGAAAGTGTACAGTTACATACTTTTTCAACACCCACTCACAGAAATAGTTATAGCATGTCCAACAATTGACTTCCTCCTTTCTCATGCTTTGGTCTGTGTTTATTGCATGCCTGTATTACGATTACTTGGCATACTGTTTGATTACCTGATTGTCTATTGCTACATGTTTGATACTGACATTGATTATGCAAGTGTACCTGTGATATCATGAGATTTCAAGTTCTTTGTATCTTTAGCTCAAACTATCGCAAACAGGATTCTCTCCTCCCAGCTTCTCGCATCTCTGTCCACTGTTACCAGGGCAACCTTACCTCACAACCCCCTGCTTTTCCTCTTCAGCCACCAGATGTATCCTGTCTTTCGTGCTATGACAATTCCCTTTAACTCTCAACAGGTCAGAGTGCTCTAGAGTGACGTATTCCAGTACATTATCCAGGAGTCCACAGGAACAAGCAACATTCTTCTTGCCAAACGGCTTTAATCAGAACAATAATCCCATAATGCACCCGACGGTATCAGAACAGCAATCCCATAATGCACCTGGCAATATCAGAACAGCAATCCCATAATGCACCCGACAATATCAGAACAGCAATCCCATAATGCACCCGACGGTATCAGAACAGCAATCCCATAATGTACCCAACAGTATCTTCTTGCCTAAGGTGTAAGACAGAACAACAATCCCATAATCCACCCATACTTTGGTAGGTCACAGTTGTTTTCGTTATCTAAAACCATTTCCCTTACGGCAAAGAAAACTACAGGACAAGTTCCACGCATCAAGTTTTTGCCAGTCAGCTATACCACTGTTACAGATTTTTTCTAAAATCTACATCATTATGTCAGATTTTTTTGAACCACATAGCTGGAATACCCCGTGACCCCAGCGAGGATTAAGCGGTTACGATAATGGATGCATGGATGGATAGCTGGAATAGGCCTACTGTTTGGAAGATAATATCAAAGCTCATTTCACTTTTCAGACCATGATAGTAAAATAATCACGGCTGGTTCCCAAGGAGTGTCAGAATTCATGAAACATACATGGGAAGTGCCAAATCTTTTCATAATGAAAGCAGAGCCGCTTGCAGAAATGAAAAATAAATCTATGCAATATTGATTTTGTTAGCAAGTAGCTCACTATCTTCTGCCGATGAACTTGCACTGGGTGATTAAAACTAGGACAAAGAAGAACCCATAAGCATGCTTTGCATGAGGAAAAAAAAAATCATGGCTGTACTGTCCACTCCAGAACTATTCAAGCATTAAATAAGCTGAGATTCCTTAAAGTTCCATGTCTTGCCACTTTTTTTAACTTTTAATTCCTATGGTTTAACTGTGCAAACGTGTGCAAATATGCCTCAAGCAATAAAATCATTCAAATTCAAAATAACTTTATTTGTCCTCGAGGGGCAATTAAAGGCACACTGAGCAGTTGAACAAGGACACAATGACATAAAGTGTACCAGTACTTAGAAGATGCTGTGCAAAATTGTAGTCAATCAGATAGATGAGAATTGAATAAATATGTAAAGGGAGGGATAGTGGACAATGGACAACTGGACAGCTAACCTCGGTTCAAACATCACTGAAACGAAACAGAACTTAAGTGCTAATAAATTATGTTCTGCTGACTAATTATATTTGAGGAACATAATCAATATGTTGTGATGCTGAGGAGCTAGCTAGTACAGACTTATTCAGACTGTTGGAATGCTTTGCAGCATGCAAAAAAGTTTGAAGTAGGACTGCACAATTCTGCTTAAATGTGAATACATTTTTTTCTCTCATCAGACCATTTTGAACCGTCCGAATCTTTAGCTAAGCAACTATCAACTCGCGACTCGCTGCATTGCACCGATTGCACCTGTGTTAAAAGCGGCCCCGTCTCTCATGATTCTTGAGCAATACATTCTCGCTTTTTTGTTATTGCTATTACTACTGTATTACATATGGTCTGTATGGCGATGGAAAAACAATATCTTTAGATGTACGATATATCAGTACTGGCAAAATTTGTTAAAAATGATAAAGATTGTATCAATTTTGGCTGATACTGCCAGCCAAATATTTAAACTTCATCAATATTCAAAGTTAACAACACCAGAGCCTGCAACGCCGCAGATTGATTTTTCGTTTTCCTCAGAATAAAAAAGGACCATGTAACATTACTCCCAGAGCTGAATTTAGGGCGGCACCTGAGCTGGTAATTCGCTTATCTGTGCAAAGCCCCCTCTCCCCCGCGCAGCAAGTGGGTCCGCAGATAAGATTATCGATATCAGGGATATTAGAGAAAAATACAGTCGTCCCTCGCGTCTTTTGCGGCTTCACTCTATTGCGTTTTTTTGTATATTCATTAAAAGTTTGATCGAGACAGTGAAAATGAGATATAGCTACGCATTGGAAGCATCTTTGCTCTTCGTAATTAAATGTCTAATATGTCTTATTTTTTCTTACTTAGTCTAATATATTGGCTAATACGAGTGTCTTGACCTACCTGTAAGATTCTCTTGTGTGCCACGCACCCTTATTGACCATGTGTGCTACCCCGATTGTGACCAGCTGTTTTCTGCCATTTTGATTTGTCCGGTGTATTTAAGTCTGTGTTTAAGTGTATTTAAGTCTGTAACCCCAGGTCTGTCATTGACATTTTAATGATACATGTTCTTGTGTCTTGCATTTGGAGTAATTCTAAATAAACCCTTCGATCCTGATTCCTCGTCTCCGTTGCTGTTTCCGTGTCCAGCAAGCAGTAATGGTGACTAAAGGGTTTTAACTACGAAAAATTCGATTTATAAATAAAGAATCCTACTTCGCGGACATTCACTTCGAGTCTGGAACCGATTAACCGCGATAAACAAGGGCCGACTGTATATTGGTTATCGGTATCAGTCAATATTTCCACATCAGCGCACCAGTAACACACTAACAATATGACTAATGCATTACTGAAACGGGACTATCACATGAGCTTCCCAACTTATTTCCTACTGCAACAAAATGTTAAACAAATCTGCTCTTTATTATAACGTGTTTCTCTAGCTCCTCTTCCTGTTAAATAATGTAGCGCAGTCCTGTCATTTGTTTCACCTTAGGGACAATAAGGGAGTGCTGGATTTGATGCGACAGATCATCCTGCTAATGCAGACGTGGCAGAATCGGTGTCATGACAACTAGAATGAAGAGCGGAGGAGAACCAACTATCATTTTTAAGATGCACTGTCGTCTTTAAAAGTAAAGGAACAGATGACGGTCTCATATAAATGGCAACCCTCATGTTTGATACCGGTCAATCAAGTCAAGTCAATTTATAAAGCACCTTTTACAACACCAAGGGCCCTATTTTCCAGAATTAAGTAGGCCTACATACTGTAATTTAAAGGACATTTGGATTGCTGAGAATGTGTTTCACATATTTAGATAAGTCAGATAGAACATTGCAATATATCCCTCAGAAGGTTGCAACATTCTTTGTGGCATGTTGTATGTTTCGTACCATTGCCATGCGTGATGGATGTCTGTTGGACATGAATGGGGACACATTACAGGACTTCAGAAGGCATGATGCTGAACTGCATGTGCCGATGCCAACAAGGGAGTGTATGCTGGTGTTCTGACAAAATGTCCTACTTTATCAAAACATCCTACCGTAGTGCTAATCGATAGCCCTAACCCTAATTCTTACCCCTATCCTAACCCCTAAAACCTAACCGTACCCCCAGGATGATGGAACTGCACATGCGCAGAAAGGCTCAATAGCACACCTCGATAGGTAGGATGTTTTGTCAGGACACCAGCAGCGCAGGTAAGGAGGGATCAGCTGGCAGAACAGCTGAATTATCTGTAGCCTGGTAAGGAATCTAATTTGTGAGATTGTGTGAAAAATAACTGCCCTATTGCCTTTTATTTGAACATTTTAAAACACCTTAAAAACTGTAGGTTATGTTTTGTTTGAACAAAGATTGCACTTTTATTTATATTTTGCAAACTGTACACTGTAATTAAAATTGAAGCAAAAAAAAAAAAACATACAAGTATAATTAAGTCCCCGTTCCCAACCACTGTGCTCGTTCAGCTCCCTCATCTTGTGACATCATGGTACCGCTTTCGGCACTGCGTGGATGATCTGGTGATGACAGAAAACGAGGACACACTCGCTGCTACCTCATCCCACGCCTCATTCACCTCGAAAGGCACTGCTCCCATAGATGACATGTTGGATTTAAACGTCTTATGAAATGGACGATTATTCAAGAGCAGCATCTGCAAAGGCACCGTCACCCTTAAATTTTAACTGAGACTGTAGGACTGACAGAAGAAACTGATCAGTAGTGGACCTCAGAGATCTGATCGATTTGATGTTGCAATGCCATTTAAGGCTCTGAAGACAAGAAGTAAAGTCTTATACCCTTGACCTAACATTAAACTTTAAGACAACACATTTCCCATAAAGATGACAGAATCAGTCCCTGCCTTGTGCTGTTTTGTCTTATTTCCCTGTTTAGCCAGCAGGTGTCACTGGCCATTCTGTTCCTTTCTTAGTGTTGCAGCCCCTTAGTTCGTAGTGTTTTCTCCTGCTTCCCAGGCTGCCCTGTGACTGGATGGGTTAAACAGGCAGCTAGAAATCAAACATCCCTGTTGAGGCCAGCCTCAACCATTTGTTAATTATGTTATTTAGAGTTTATATTCATCATTGTTTTTAAATTTTGTTGGTTAGTTTTGCGATTGGTTCCCAATGTCTCTAGTATAAACTTAGTCCCTAGTGTTTGACTGGAACTGCCCTCACTTGTTTATTGTTACTGCTGGTTCCTATAGTATTTTGTTCATAGTCGTTTGTTTTATCCTCATTATTTGTGTATATATGTGTCTGTACTTGTTGCTTAATCATTGTTTTGCAATGCATTTGTCCTTGTGTGCTTGTGAATCTGTTCAGTGTTACTTTTCCCTTTGTGTTTTGCCATAGCCTGTTAATAATCTTGTTTAATCTATTGACCTGCATTAGATTCCTCACGGTCCCTTTTATTTTTAGTGTCTTTCTGAGTTTAGTTTATTAATAAAGCTCCTGTTGTGTCGGTAAACTGTAATGGATCGTCTTTCCTTCATGCCCCACCATAACAAGAGATAACAAAGTCAAACTGGGGAGGGGGCAGCAGTAGAAATTTACTAGGTGTGGTTGGAACAGGTGGGAGTCTCTTTAGCTGGGAAACTCGGACGCTGTTATGCCTTTTGATCGACCAGGGAGCAGGATGGAATGCTGAGCTGAAATCAATAAACTGCATTTTGACAAGTGCTGTGATGCTCAGTTTAGGTTTATAAGCTGTGGAGAGCAACTGGGACGCAGTTTTCAGTCAATCTGTTTGCCCAGTAGGCAAATTGGTATTTGCCAGTTGTGCATTCAGAATGACCCTTTACTTTAACACAACATGTATTAGCAAACAGAATGAGAACCGTACAATTTTCTTAAAACACCCCGTCAATGGTTTAAAGGCACTGTGGTTCTGTCTTGGTGGAACTTTTACTGGGCTGGGTTTTATTGGAGAGGGATGGTCATGAATATTCAATCACTGGCAGTGACTCGTGGCAAGGGCAGCAAATGATATGAAATGAGTGTGCAGCACTGAAGACTGCTGCCCCAGCTTGATAAACGCCTACGGGCATTAACAAGTGACAGGACCAGTGTTTAACTGGATGCTTTTGAGCTCTTACTTTCAATGCAGAGAGTGTAGACAATTAAGGGATCATCTACAATGCATTGCCTCTAAACCGCTTGCGCCTCTGGTTCTCCAAACTCTGGCGGCCCCAACTGCTTGGGTCACATCTCAGCGCTGTGGGGAGATAGCAGGTCATACGCGGATAGGAGGCATAGCTGAGCAGTAGCTGGCCCCGAAACGGTCTGATAGAGAAGGTCAGGATGCCTGGAGGTCAGCAATTTCCTTGTGATAATGAGCATGATTTAGGTTCCCATGTCACCCCACTCCGAGGCAGAAACCCTGCAATCTCAACAAAGGTTTTCCCTTCAGTCCAAACCTTTGAATGAATCTGCGTTGATTTGGAGACAGCGCCGAAATATTAGACGCCCTCTCTCCTTTCCTGAGGGAGGGTGTTTGACGGGCACTATGGAGGAAGTTCCCCTCTGCTGCCTCACCTCAATTAGGCACATCAACACCCCAGGTTTCACCTGCCTTATTTTTCCTGGCGCGTCGGCAAATGGAATCATTTTAGGCGGGACCGTTCGAGCAAATAATATGCTAATATATCACATAGGCAGCTGAGTCACACATGCCTCAGAAATATGATTTGAGTCACTCATCATTTAAAATTTTCTCATCTGAGGTAGTGCCCCCCTCCCCCAAAAATATATGTTTTGTAGAAAAAATGTGGGGAATATTTCCAGGTAAGGCTTTGTCGTCAATCATTTTGATGGCATTATCGGTCATAACGAACAAAAGATAAAAGATCACCGGCCTTAATAATGCAGAAACATTTGTTACTTTTTGGTCCTGACAAAACACATTTGATTGGCTAATAAATGCAGCAAATCAGCTAAGTCCATATTGCTCTCAAATGTAAACAAGGCCATTGAGAAACAATGTACAAACATTGCACTCTGTAGAATGTTACTGTGATGCCACCCCTGGCATTCCTGCATCTCACTCGGTGGCACCGTTGCCCCCACCCCATCCCTCCCCTACCCTTGAAGGTGACTTCAAACATCACCTTAATCATAAGCACACATACCACCCCGAACCCCCCCTCGTCCATATCAAACAGGATTGGTATGGACCAGACATCCATTCAATGATTAAGGGCCTTTGCAGACACACACTTTTTTTATTAGGGCAGACAGATCACTGCCCCACTCCTTTTAAGCTTAAAGTACTTTAAATTCTCAAAAAGAAAAAACAAAAACAAAACAGTGAGACCCAAAATAGGTGGTGAGAATAACAGTACTGAACACAGCCCCCTAAATCTGTTAGGTGCTGAGCATCAGCTAGACTAGGCACCTTACAAGGGAGGAACCACTTCGCAGAGGTGAAAAGCAGCTGGTCAGCCTCGCTTCCCTGGTACCACACACCTGGCAACCCTCTTCGTGACCTCGTGCCCCCGGCTCTGCCAGCGAATCCAGCGGCTTCAGTTCATGACAGTTATCAGATTACACTGGTAGATGCATTCAGTAAGCAGAGTATCGGGGTGATGTGTGGCTCAGCAAGCTAGGGCTCCGTGCCCGTGATCGGAAGGTTGTCGGGTTGAATCCCAGTGCTTCAACCCTTGAGTAAAGCCCTTAATGAAGCAAATAATGAAGCATTATTTCATATGAGGGATCAACCATTCATTATTCAATGCAACGTCAGAGTGAAGCTCAGCACAGGGCATGAGGAGACCTTGGATTAGGAGCTTGTTCATGAAGGGGCACACATGCAACTAAGGGTGTACTCACACTTGGTAATGTGAACCGTGCCCGAGTGCGTTTGACCACCAAAGCACGGTTCGTTTGACTAGTGTTAGTGCTCCCAATCGTGCTTGGGCGCGGTTCGTTTAGCCGTCCCTGGCCCGCTTGGAAGAGGAGTGCCAGAGCGCGGTTCAGTTGGACTCGGGCGCGGTTCGCATGTAGTGTGAGCACTAATTGTGCTGGAGTACGAAACAGGACGCGTGGCGTCACGTTTTTGCGACGCACTTCAGCTGGTACTTTGCAAACCTTCGCATACGAGCAGCACTCCACACGCATGCAGAGCCTTGGGCGGGTTTTGAACCAGCGACCTTCAAGATGTGAAAGCCGACATCCTATCCACCAAGCCAACCTCCAAAAAGCTCCGGTGTTATAAATAGCCCCGATGTTTTTTGGACGGTTTACAAAGGCAACGGGGAGTGGCTTAGATCCATTACCATAATAACCCCTCACCATTGTTCACACACATTATGGCCGACATTGCTGATGATAAGATCCTGGGTGGTGACACACACTCGTCCCAGTATCAGAGGATCACCCTGCGATAAAACGTTAACTCTCAGTGCACAGGGCATAAATCCGAGAATCGGCTTTATAGGGCATCAATCACGGCACGCAGCTGAACGGCGTGGCGCTGACTTACATCCCTCAGCAGATGAGCTTTTTTAAAAAATTCATGAAAAAAAAATATGATTAAGTTCGTATGTCTTTGACTTGCCAGTGTGGGCAACTTAACTCCTCGCATTCTGCAGTCTCTGAATTCCGGAACATCCCCTCAAAGTCTGCGCAAAGGACAAGTTGGAAATTTAATGACTAGCAGTAGTCAATGGGGTCAGTTGAATGAAAAAATCTCACGATAACAGCCACGAGCACCTCTCATAACTGAACATAACTCCCGGCTTTACCGCAATGGCTTCACGGCCTGATGGCTACCAGTCTCATCTCAAGCAAACGTGAGCAAACGGTAACATCGCTAATAAAACCATTAACTGACATTAGGCGGTACCTCCAGCCTGGTCTGCCTCCTCCTGGCTTTCACCCAAGCATGTCGGGGATCACTCGCATCAAACACAGCATCCATTCAACCACGACCCTTCAGTTCTCTCTGTGCCTCTCCTGAATATTGGCCACACCTGGTTTATCAGTTAATCCTTGCCCGCTATGTAACGTGCCACCATACCTAATATCTGTGGCTTTATCTGCTTTCTGAGTATGCATCCTGCATGCTCTCCTGGGTTTGCTTTCTTTCAGAATTGGCTATTTGCCATAGATTCCCTGTACTAACATATGCCCATGTTTGGGCTGTGGATTTGTTTACTTCTACCTGGTTTCCGAACTCTGTGCCAGCCCTTGCACTGCGAGTCTGGAACTAAACCCAGAAATGAATTCTGCC
Source organism: Mormyrus hasselquistii (assembly GCA_026779605.1). NCBI lineage: Eukaryota > Metazoa > Chordata > Actinopteri > Osteoglossiformes > Mormyridae > Mormyrus > Mormyrus hasselquistii. Next base: position 17,768,552 of record JAODKE010000028.1, on the reverse strand, counting down.
CGTAACATAATCCCCTGGCTAGCCTCGTGTCATTTACCGCATCAGGTGACAGATCTCATCTGTGCTGATTGGATGAAAGGTGCAGCTCATGAATAATGCCTAGAGCTATTTACCACTAAAACAAAGCAGACACTGCCTCCGGTTAGCCTTCTCATTGGCTATATAAACAATGACTAAACAATTAAATGAAACCATTTAAATATAAATGAAAAACCAGAGGTAATGTATAGGTTATGGATTATTAATCTGATTTTGCTTCAATTTATTCAGATCAGATTATTCAATCACATTAGATTTATGATGGAAAGCTGGTCTGATTTTCTTTACCATAAAAATATGGAGTTTATATAACTGTTGGCATAGTCCTCCCTGACACCTGCCGTAAAATACCATCCAGCACCATAATATATCATTTGATGAACTGACTTAACACCTGAATCCCAAGCTAAGCATTATTATTCCAACAGCGCAGTCTAGCGCTAACTACTAAGAGACATTACACTGAAACTGAGCGACATCTATGCTGCAACTTCATTGACAAACCAAGGGATCTGAAGAGCAAGCTTGTCAACCAATCAAAGGGCGGCACCATAGCAACAGTGACGCCACGGCTACAGGTGCTCATCCCCGCTCTCAGTCAAGCACGAGCAGGCACCTCCGCCCAGACCCGCAATCTGTGCACCGACGTCCTCCACAACGCGCGTGGACACGCGCCAGTCTGCCCCTGCCTGCTTCAGCAGCGGTACGGTTAACGGGGGAGGGGAAACTTTCCCGGAATCGGCAAGTGCCGTTCCATTGCCCTGGCCAGCCGGGTGAGCCAGCTAGGTGATATACGCTGAAGGACTGACTGGACCTCCAGCAAGAGGTTAAACGAGGGAAGGAAAGTTAGATCATTTTTCAGTTGATTGCGTCACTCTGTGGAGAGTGCATCACCGATAGACCCCTGGAGATAACCTGCTCAGAACAGCCAAACACTGGGGATTGTTCCCACAACGGGCTCACATACACTGCCGAATATCCGCACTTACTGCCCAGTATCTCCCTCTAAACGAAACTCACGTGCTCCCAAGGAGATCACAGGCACATTTACTGAGAATTACATCCAAAGAACACTCTAGTGCACCGGGGATTATTCCTGTGGAACTCTCAAACACCCTGGGGATTAACCCCAGAGAAAACACGAGCATTGTGAATTACCCCCTAAAATGCCCTCCCCACTGGACAGTGCCCCCTCAAGAACACTCATATGCCCACTTATAGAACTCACACCCAGTAGGGATTGTTATAAAAATCTCATATTTATATACATAGTGGATTACGACCACTGAGGCATCATATTTACTGAGAAATAATGCCATAGAACAATCGCATTCCTCTTACCCTATTGTACACAACAACCCAAGCGTTCACGAATCTTCCAATATAACATTGCAGTTTATATGACATTATTGATATAGATAGAAGTAACTACGGTCAACGTCTTGTGTAAAGAACAACAAGCTGTTTAAGTTTCAAGCAGCTGCTTAATGTCTAATTTCCACGTGTAACTTTAAACACTTTGACAGCTCTAAAGAAAAAACAAAGTAGAACGCGAAATGAGTTCAGTTTGTCATTAATATATTCGACTACCTTCAAAAATAGGGACGCTTACCTTGCACAGTTTTTGGTATCGCGGAGAGGAAATAGCCATCTTCTGCAGTCGGTGCAAGAAGACCACCACTTTCTGGAGGGAGGTCCTTACCACAGCCATCATTTTAAGTTTCCCCGACTTTGGAATGCTCTTTAAGAACTGCATGATTCCATAAACCGAGAACTCGCTCTCACATTGCCGTGGTTCCCTTCGATCGCTCCCTATGATCTGCACAAACCGGTGGGGTCAAGGGGTCCCCTTGGGCAGGGGGGGGGGAGGTAGGAGGTCTCGTCCCAGAATATAGTGACCGAAACCTAGGAAAAAGACTCGTGTGCGCCAGTCTTAATGCTGTCCTGCTAGAAGGTGATGGTCTACCGCTGCCGGTATTAAAGACTCAGGGAGAAGGTCCCAGAGGAGTTCGACGACCTTCGCTAACAGCCTGCTGGCTTTTTCCACCTGCTCGGCTTTAAAGACAGGGTGGCATCTCTTCAGACGGAGCGCAGAGAGGTTAATACGAGCAAGAAACTCACTCCGCGTCTTCTGGGGGGCGACGGGGGGTGAAAAGAATAGTGACCACAAGAGAAGAGGGAGAGGAAGCAAGAAAGAGAGTGAGTCACTGAAAGGGATAGAGAAAGAGAGAGAGAGAGAGAGAGAGAGAGAGAGAGAGAGAGAGAGAGAGGGAGGGAGGGAGGGAGGGAGAGAGAGAGAGAGAGAGAGAGAGAGAGAGAGAGAGAGAGAGAGAGAGAGGAGAAGAGAGAAAAAGAAGACAAAAGATAGCCGATACTACTGCGTCATCAGA
>JAODKE010000028.1:17741994-17753937 GCA_026779605.1 Mormyrus hasselquistii | reverse complement strand
CTTTTAAATTGGAGCGAGCGTGGAGCGATTTGACTGGAGCGGGAGGAAATTTTAGTGGAGCGAGGAGCGGTGTTGAGTGGAGCGGCTTAATGCGAATTAGAGCGGAGGAGCGGCTGACCTCAATCCTATTGAGAACCTTTGGAGCATCCTCAAGCAAAAGATCTATGAGGGTGGGAGGCAGTTCACGTTCAAACAGCTGCTCTGGGAGGCTATTTTGACATCCTGCAAAGAAATCCAAGCAGAAACTCTCCAAAAACTCATAAGTTCAATGGATGCAAGAATTGTGAAGCTGCTATCAAATAAGGGGTCCTATGTTAAAATGTAACTTGACCGGTTAAAATGTTTTTAATTGAAATAGCTTTTGATTTTAGTAAATATGACCTCAAATGCTGCAAATTCAACAAATGACCACTTTCAGTTCCTTACAACCTATAAAATGTTTTGAAACTCTGTTGTGCATAATAATTTGGAACAGCGCATTTTAAGTTTTTTATTTTTGAAAAACATACTTTTATCATTGGGAGGTTTGTTCAGTGACATTCGAATTATACTCTAATGGTTGATGACTCAAATTATGCTGACTGTCATTTGCATCGACTATTTGGGAAAATCAGACAAAAATATCATTTGCATAATAATTTGGAACGTGGCGTATATTACATACACTCACACAGAGCTATACACATTACTGGGGCAGTGGTGGCTTGATGGTTAGGGAAGTGCACTTGTAATCAAAAAATTGCAGGATCAAATCCCCCACCAGCCAGTCACCACTGAGGTACCCTGAGCAAGGTACCGTCCCCAAGCACTGTTCCCTGGGTGCTGAATTAGCTGTCCCCTGCTATGTCACAAAAGTCACATATGGGTTAAATGCAGAGGACACATTTTGTTGTTGCGCACTGTGTGCTGTGGTGTGTTGACAATGACCACTAATTAAAATTAAATTACATAATGTGATTGGCAAGCTGATGGGTTAGGACAGCAGGGAGGTATTATGGGATTGCTGTTAATGTTTTAGGCCTTAGATAGTACGAGAATTGTCTGTTGGGTGTGTATATGCTGTTTCATGGAAAGACACAGGACGTGAGCAGGTTTATTGTTTGACTGGTATCCTGGGTCTGGTCGTGGGTGTCTAGGTCACTGGGAGGACAAGTAGGCTAGCAAGTCGAAGTAAACAGGAAACTGGTGGGAACGCCTTGAGTTAATTAACAGAAGAAGTACTTGGATGAGATAAGAGAGGCCAGAAACTGTTGAGAAGGGTGACTGAGATTTGAGGATTAAAAATAAGGACAATATTCCCCCCCCCCCCCCAGACTGGAGAGACTGTGGGCTTGCCCTGTCTGTGGGTAGGAGCTTGAAGGCGAGCTCCTGGTGGCTGGGTCTCTACCCATGGGGCCCGGCTGAGCAAAGCCCGAAGGAGCAACATGGGCCCGCCCTCCTGTAGGGGTCTCTGGTGATTAGGTGCAACGTTGATTGGGTGGCAGTGAAAGACAGGATGTACACATCACCAGTGGCTGGCAGTCAAAGGCTGGTGTACACATCGCCAGTGGCTGGCAGTCAAAGGCAAGAGGTACACATCACAAGTGGCTACATTTCTTGCAGGTTGTCTTTGTTAATTTGGGTTAATTTATATTCTTATTGTATTTTTTTGGTAAAAGGAAGATGTCCAAAGTCAGAATTTCATTGTACAACGAAACTGCTTGTTTTCTGTGCATATGATAATAAAACAATCTATTCTCTCTATTTTCTATTTTTTAACCTATTTTTTTCTTATATATTACCATGACCACATGATCCAATAAATCCCATTGAAGTGCAGCAAAGCTAGATGTTTATTGGACAAATGTTTTAAAGTGTAATTTCCAGGGAAGCTAATTGAGATAATTATAATTTGTTGATTAATCAGTGTTCACAATGTGTAACAATGCATTGTGTAATAACACTGCATTATGTGATGAAAATTTGCTGCATATTGAGTTATAACAAAATGTGGCATTATTACATAATGTGTTGTTACAGAAACTTTTGAGGAGCTGTGCAGATGCCCAATGTCGATCACCACAGCAGGAACAATGTACCAAGGTCTCTCAGGGGACTAATCATTCTTTATACAATATGTACTATCAATAATAGGCCATACTGTACAGTCCTTCACATCATGACTTGCTGTCAAGGTTTCAGCTCATCCACAAAAATTGGGGTCATTACAGGCAGCCACTATGGACTGCAATAATCTTCCATTACCAATTTCCTAATAGAAGCTATCAGTCCAGGCCATCCAGCCCCTAGTAGTTAGACCTTTTTAATTAGAGCTCTTTTTGTCATTTACCGCTAATCTTACTCTTTTAGCGACACAACCCTGTCTCCGGCACTCTCATTACTGGACCACCCAGGATCTTAAAGGCTTTTCCAGATATCAGTACAGGTGCAGAATTTGAAAAAAAAAATTGAAACCATGTGTCACTCAAAACAGCAGACATAGCTGTACCTGTCCCAAAGAACTATTAATGTTCCTACCCTGTTGGAACTTTCTGGAGCATCAGCAGTTCCTCGGTTTCTGAATCTTTGGAGCTTAAGCCCTAATGCACCAATCCAGTCCCTATCACGCACTCGTGCATGGTGAAAAGACCCTCTCCACGAGTAACCTGTCGAATCCCCAGCACTGCAAGACTCATGCCATCACTGCCATTGAGGGAGGGTGTCCACATGGGCCCTACATGACCCTCAAGGACCCTCAGAGCCATGTGGAACTTATAAACCCAAACTGCCAGCTTGGAAGACATAACAAGACAGTATAATTAAGTATAATTTCATAAAACTTCACACCGATCCAAATACTTTTTTATTTTTGAGTAGTTTACCTTGACATCTAATGAAAATGTTTTTGGGTGCCACTTGACATAACGACTACCTGTCACGCCCAGCTCCGTACCATCCTCCCGTGTGCCACGCCCACCTCATTACCTCGTGTGATACCCCGATCGTGATCACCTGTATCCTGTTAATTCCTGACCTGCCTGTGTATTTAGTCCACGTCTTTCCCCAGTATGTCAGATCTGTCATTGGATTGTCATGGTTTGTCCTGTGTCGTGCTTGCCATCTGCTTCCGTATCCCCGATTAAACCCCGTCTTCACCATCTGTCTGGCTCCACTCGCCTGTTTGACCGCTCGCCCTACTGCCGATCGTGACACTACCCATGTAAAGAGTTTATAATCTGGTTATTAATTAGGTTGCAACACTTTGTAAATTACACTGGTATACAGTGGTTTTGGTGCCAATAATGTCTGAATGGTTTTATATTAAGTTTATGGTGCTGATTAAGAATATATATACGATTTTGCCTTGTTGGGAGATGGTGGCCATCCATCAACCATCGACCACTCCATCCATCTGGACCATCCAGGGTTGCATGGCACTCATCAGTAAACAAGACTGTCTTAAAATGAGTCTTCATTTATTAATTAACGCAACACGTTTAAAAAGCATTCAGAATTGCAAGAATATTTTTATTTCATTCACAAGTAGTAAGTAAACACTCTAACATCATACAAAAAAGAAATTTAAAATATCTAACAGTGACAGGAAAAAGTTTTGATTTGATTTGATAAAATAATACAATATTAATTAGTTAATTATTAATAATTAACTGCAAATGCAAGTAATTATTAATTGTTATTAATGTCAATGCTTCAAAAGAAAGTACTGTGGCTGGTTGAAAAAGACGACTAATGTCTATAAAGCACGATGCGACCTTTGTAAAAAAAGTCATCAAACTGGCAACAATGGGCTCTAAAGCCATCGACTCACATATCAGGGGAGAGATGCACAAGCGTTTTGTTGAAAGTCGGACAGCAACTGTCCCCATTCAGTTGTCTGCCAGTCCTGCAAGTACAACCCCTACAGATAGGCCTACACCCGCTTTGGTAGTGTCTCCAGATCCCATGACAAGCAATGCCTTCAGTTCAATCTCCTCAACTGATACACTGAAAGCAGAAGTGCTATGGGCTTTGCGAACAGTTCATAACTCATTTAAGACTGGTTTTGAAGTGTGGATGGTGGAGAAAGTGCTCAAAGCACTACATTTTCTTTTCCACTCTGCACCAGCCAGAAAAGAGGACTTCACAACTGCAACATCATCCTCAAGATTCCCTCTACCTTTCTGTGGCCATCGGTGGCTTGAAAATTTGCCAGCTGTTGAATGAGCATCGGATGTCTGACCCTCTATTGTGAAATATGTGGACTTGGTGAAGTCAAAATAGATGATAAACCCAGAGACATCTTTTTTTGACTTCATTTGTGAAGCCCAAATGGATCCCCTTCTTCTGGCCAAACTACATTTTTTCATGGCCCTATCACGAGAATTTCAACCATTTCTGGCTAAATACCAGACAGGTGTTCCCATGATGCCCTTCCTTAGGAAGGACCTGGCAGATTTGATCTAGGTAAATATTCACCACCACAGTAACGACAGCAATAAATGAACATGCAAACACGCACAAGTGAACTTAACTCTAATTTTATTTTCAGACTCTCCTTCAACGCTTCATCATTCATATCATTACCTAAGACACTGTTAAAGAGTCAAAAGACAGACCAAAAGCTATTGCATTTGTTGTCATACACAAGTCGCATTGCATTATTTTCATGGATGTCCATTGTCTCAAAAACTATAACCAATTCAGCAAATATAATGTGATTTATGAATTCAGCACCCTCAAACTACCCTAAATCCATTCAAACAACCTTGGCAACTGAAAAAAAAAATTGTAGACCTGTGTTATTAATAGACAATTTTAAACAAGTTATAACACAGCTTTCTTTTTATTAATGAGTTACTACCATTTACAAGTAGCAAAAGGGAGCCTTAATTTAAAGTGGTACCCATTTTCTAAATACCAACATGTAAAGGACAGTATGTGGGTGTATGTGATGTGGAGATGGTGCTTCTTATTGTGTACACGTAGCTTGTGGTTATTAATATCATCGTGACACAGAGGGTCACGCAAGCAAATTTGCTACAGTTGAGTGGAAGAGTGATGTGAATAGCAGGAGGGGGGTGGCTCGTCAGCGGAATGTCGATCGGCTCGTCAGCGGAATGTCGATCGGCTAGTCAGTGGAATGTTGATGAGCCGGACAGACGACATTGTGACCCAGCCGTCATGTGTTTGAATGGTATAGTTATGGAGGAGGAGCCAAGGAGCAAACATTTTCGCCTTTTTGCCTTTGGGTATCCGGGCATATGAACGTCACATCTGTTCTCAACACCATGACGTGGTTATAAAGGTGGAACTGGACACTACTGACACTGTGGCCGGAAAGAGGATGCCATCCAGACGCCATGACGGACGATTCCGCTCACCCGCTTAACTGTGTAGTAGTCTCGACAGAAGAGCACATTTAGTAGCAGATTCCTCAACATAAGATACTCCACTAAACACCTCAGGAAATCCTTCCTGACAGCTATCAAGACTGTAGAAACTCAGGGCAAATGTGCAGTACTACCTATTCTGTTTATTAATCAACTGCCTAATCTGGTCATTATTTACTTTGTTATGCAATAACAGTGAAATCTGTATTTTTTTCATCACAGTATTATACACACTATTACAGTATCTTCATATTCACCCACCAACTTAATATCATCTCCATATGCTATGTTTCAGTACTTTTGTATAGAAATTGTTGTATGTGGTGGTGTGTATTGCCTTTTTTGTCTATTTGTTTAGTGTACTGTGCAGCATTTTCCTCCAGGATAATAAAAGCATTCTGATTCGGTCATGCTGCTTTCTGCTTCTCTCTGACTTAATAGATGACCTTTTTACCTAGATGCTGCCTTCATTTGTGTGGGTAAAGCCACCTGATATCAGACGGCAAAAGAGTCAAAATGCATCCAAAAATCCTTCCTGATCTTTTGGATCCAGGCGGTCTTCTGCAGGCACAATCTGATCACTTTGCACATCCATTTCCTTTCAGACGCCTCTGCTGCAGCAAGAATGAGCCTGAGGAAGTTTTCCTAAATATTGTGCAGTACCAATTATTTGATGAAGGATGATATATTGTTCTTCTGGGGCGAGGGACGTTTTATTGGTATTAGACAGTCAGACTAGGTTTTGGAATTACAACAACAAGAGAATAATCGTTTCGTATTATTATTATTATTATTTATATTACTATTATTATTATTATTATTATTATTATCCATCCATCCTGTCTCGTTCGGCCGGGGACGAGCAGGCGAGCAGCAGCTCATTAAAGCAGGCAGACAGGCAGGAGTACGAACAACGAGGTTTAATTAGGTCGGGGTAACGAGCACGAGACATTACATCAATGACAAGTACAACAGGTGGGAACAATCGGGCTTAAACACGAGGTAACGAGGTGGGCGTGGCACACAGGAGGATCGGACGGGGCTGGGCGTGACACATCCATCCATTTTCATGACCGCTTATTCCCCACTGACGTTGCGGGGGGCCCGGCGCTTATCCCTGGAAACAACAGGCGCAGGCAGGATATTATTATTATTGTTATTATTATTATTATTCTGTCCTCAAAACTACATATTTAATCTTGAGCAATTTCATTCTGTCAAGGTTCTCTCAATAATTTTTCAGGTCAGTTTATACTAGGAGCAGTGGCTTGTTCCAGTCATTTTAGAGAAAAAGGAAAGTTACACGATTAATTATCTAGCTGTCAAGGAGACACCTGTGAATATTGGGAAAGTTTGTATATTTGTCATGAGACTCTGTTGCCCTCTACTGTGCAGAGTAATTGTACAACAGTATTTTAAACATGTAAGGGCTGACTTTAACCGTCCATTTATATATATAAATATATATATTCATCCATCTTTTAACTACTTACCTTGGTCATGGTCATGGGGGTGCAGCCTATTCCAAGCAACAATAGGGTGGAGTACAACTTGAATAGGGTGCCAGTTCAAAAAACATCCACCCATCCATCCATCTCCCAACCTCATATCCTGCTTAAGGTCATGGGGGGTGGAGCCTATGTCAGGCAGAGTAGGGTACAAGGCTGGGGTGCAATATATCTTGTCCTGACAATCATGAGGCTGTCTGCAGCTCATGCCACACAGTCTGTACATCTCGCCAGAGAGAAGCTTCAGAGGACAGTAGCATGTTAAACTCGCTTGATTAATCAGCTCTCTCATACATGAGCACTTTTGTTATGGATGACTGAAATTTTCAGTTTGAATACTTTCCTTGAATTATTTACAATTTCAGTGCATCTGTAGATCTGGCCTTTCATAGCGAAAATGCAAAATTTTACATAAAATAATTTGAATGAGTATACAAAACTACCAGATGCATTACTTTCTGTGGATTGTATGGAAAAGGAAAAACCTTAGTCAAATATTTGGGCATCCACAAAAAATGTTAATAACAAACCTAAAAATCTAACAAAGCAAAATTAAAAAAAAAAAATAGATTACTCTGTTAATCACATACAGTACCAGTCAAAAGTTTGGACAAGTCAATACATCTACAAAGGAGAGTGATGATGTTACATCACATGACCTGGTCACCTGACCTAAATACAGTAGAAATAGTTCTGCAGAAGTTTCAGATTTTTGCTACTTTGACATATGCATTTTTGCTCCCTCCCTACTCCCACCAAAAATATGGACTGTCTGGCAGGGAGCAGGGAGGGAGCAAAAATGTGGACCATCTGAGGGTCTCCGAGGACTGGGTTGGGAACGCCTGGAAAGGGGCTCACAATACTCACTACTTCATAAAAAAGCAAAAAAATTTCAAAGCATTTCAACATTTCCCAGAAAGGCACTGTTGACATTGTAAAAGTGCTTTACATTATTTTCATAATCATGGCTTCTGAAACACAGACATAAAAATAGCAAAAGCTAGAATGTTTTTAAATAGAGAGGAAAAGTCTTTATAGTACATTACAATAGATAAATTATGATGAGGACCTACAGCCACTGATACCCCTACATGGCAAATATAAGCACTGTTTGGGACTCTTTTGGATCCAGGCGGTCTTATGCAGGCACAATCTGATCACTTTGCACATCCATTTCCCTTCAGACGCCTCTGCTGCAGTAAGAATGTGACTGAGGAAGTTTTCCTTAATATTGTGTAGTACCTGTGTCAAGGAGAGTTCACTGCCTTTACCCCGACTTTCCCGCCTCGAGAGCTGATAAAATAGCAGACAGCCATAGGAAGCTGCTCCATTTAAGGATGAAGGAGCAAGCTTCTTTGGCAGAAGACGCTGCTCCAGCCAAAGCAGCGCCTAAGGTCTCTGCTGCCCCTTCCCCTGAGGTGGTGCCCGCACTCGAGACAAAACCCCCTGCTCCAGTCCCCTGGTTCCTGCTCCAGTCCCTGTGGTTCCTGATTCCTCGGAACCAGTCCCCGCAGTTCCTGATTCCCTGGTTCCATTTCCTGTGCCCCCGGTTCCCGTTTCTGAGGAGGTCCCTGATCGTTGGACCACCACTCCTCCCCTCTCGATGGAGATGGAAGAGAAGCTCAAGTGGGACCCCTCTGAGATTTCCCTGACTCCAGTCCCAATGAACCCCCCGGGGGGGTCACCCCAACAGCCACTCCATCACGGCAGATCCCGGCCAGGACCATGACTCTCGGTTCCCCCGGTTCCTGCTTGGCAGTCACCTACAGTTCCCCCTGCAGTGACTCATAGGGCGCCTGTAGTCCTGTCTCCAATGCCTCGTCGGTCACCTGCGGCTTCCCCAGCTGCACTTCGTTGGTCACCTACGCCTTCGCTGGCTGTGGCTTCGCCATCGTTTGTCATGGCTCCATCTCCCTCCTTGCCTCCTCCAGTGTCCCCTTCACCTTCCTCCACACTTCCTCTGGCAGTCCCTCCGCCTCCTGTTTCACAGTCACGGAGGGTCCATCCAGCTCTGGTCTCGCGGTTGCCTGTGGCCCCTGCTGCTCACTCCTTCCACCCACTGGGGTTCCCTCTGGCTCCCTGGTTCCCCCTGCCCTTTACCTCTTTGCCCCCTGTGTTTGCTCCCCATCCTTCTGTTCCACCTTTGTTACCTCCTGGTCCCTTCACTCCTCTATTCGTTGGTGTTCCTCCTGTTAGTCTGTTCCCTGGTTCTGTTCCCCCTCTGCCTTTTCTTGTGCTTTCCCCTGATTCTGTGTTTCCATTGTTGGTGCCCTTGTGTGTGTCTGTGTTCACAGTGCTGTCCCATCGTGCCCTGTGTCCCTTTGCATCCCTTGTGTTCTCCCTTCGGTCCATTTGTGGAAGGGGGTCCTGTCATGCCGTAATCGTGCCAATCTTCTTGTGTACCATGCCCCCTCATCTACCCCATTTGGAATACCCGTGTTACCAGCTGTTTCTAGTCTTGTTAATTGCTGTTGTGTACTTACATCCGCGTTAAAGTATGTTTCCCCACTCCGATCATTGACGTCAATCCTGTGTGTTGCTCCGTGTTCCTGCTTGTGTTCTTCCTAAATAAATCCCTCGTTCCCTGGCTCCCTGGACTCCTGCTCCTCTTTCCCTGCTCCGAGTCTGTTAGAGCATGACAGTACCAGTTATCGTATGAAGGATGATATATTGTTCTTCTGCGGTGGGAGAACCTTTATCAGCGTTAGACTTAGTACTAGTATTAGTATTATTGTTGTTGTTGCTATAAAATCTTGTCAAAGTGTAACACAGCTCCTGTGAGACAGGGTGGCCTGAAGCTTTACAGCCATCAAGGTAAATGAAAGATTCAATCAGTGATTGCACAGTCTAAAATTGAATTTTGTCTGTGACTATCATGGACCATGGAAAACCAGGAAACTAGCTGTACTTGTTCTCTCCTTTACACCGCTAAGCAATTCCAAATCAGCATGATAATCCCTGAACAACACCCCTCTCTTTATCCTTTGATCTCCTTTTCACTTGGAAGGCTAGGATTTACTGGCAGTAGCTTCTGTAACGAAATGAAGTGATCCTTTATTTGTCATTTGCACAAGTACAAGTGCCTATCTTCACATCCTTTGAGACATACACATACACACACACATTATATATACACACAGTTCAGAGTGAAGCTTAGGGTTTGAGCATAGGGTCGGGTGACTTATTCAGCACCCTTGAACCATTCTGGGGGAGGGGGGGGTTAAGGGCTTTTCTCAAGGGCCTAACAAAGATGTAACCACTCTGAGGCCAGGACTGGAAACAGAATGCACCTTCAAGGGGCATAGCTTTCCGGAAACGCACAGGCGGTGCAACATAGATTTCCCTCACAACAGCCAACTGGAATCTTGACAACAGAAGATATTAAATTGATGCAAAAGAATAAAGTTCTCCAGAGTTTTTTCACTATTATCGGCAGGCTACAAGTATGTGTCTGTGTGCGTCCGTGTGCAAGTTAGTGTCAAATGCAAGTTCTTAACAAGGTTGCCTGGAATATTCAAGGCTTTTTACTTAACAGAGGCCAGTAAATGTTAGATGATTCCACTCCATAAACATTTTAGTTCATTCACAGTTTTCTCGCAGGTGCCATAAGGGGTTGTAACTGCATTGAGATTTCACTGCCGTCACACTGCGGGATATTACAGGGGTTATAACTGCGTTGAGATTTCACTGCCGTCACACTGCGGGATATTACAGACCCCCTTCACCTTAAGTGGAGTCTTGAAGCATGTTGCTGTAATGCCCGGGCTTTGAGTTAAAGCCACAAAGGATCGATAATAAATTCATTTCTGTGAAACCAAACATCACATCACCAGGTGTGTCTGAATGGATGTACTACATTTTCAAATTTGAACAACTGACATTTACTTTTAGAAGCATGTTTGCACTTAGATGTTGCAGCAGCGAGTGCAGAAAGGTCACATACATAAAGAAATTTTATTTATGAAATGTTTATTTCACCGTCAAATAATCCTTTCAGCCCTTGACCTAAGAAATGTCAAGGATAATGCAGTAAGCCTATATCAAAGGCGCAAAAGGATAAAAAACATATTTCCTGAAAGCAAAAATATGTGAATTCAAATGAATAAAGTCTAAATACTGTTAATTTAACAAATATTTAGCAAATCGTCACAGCGAATATTCTCATTTTCCAAACCTTCGTTTGACTGATGCCAGCACAAAAGCAAGCTGAAAAGTCCCATTAAGGTCACATTATACACTGTATTCATTAATATTCTCTTTGGAAAAAATACTATGTTCTGTACTTTATTAAAAGGACCAGTACGGTAAGTGCACTATTTAAGAGACATCATGATCATCTTCTAATGAAAAGCAATATTTTAATCTGTTCATAATAGTCAATTTTTTCTTTACTGTCAGCTTTTATTCTATGACCCAAATAAGAGCCGAGATATTTTTTCATTACATTTTAATGAAAAATGACCCATTAATCAGCAGTGTCTACTAGTCTGAACATTAATTAAAGTGTAATGAGTGAATTTATGGACAAAAAGGAATCATACAAAGCTAACCTTGTGTGTTCCCATAGGTCACCTCATCACTTCCTACATACTGTCATGCATCTTTAACAAAAGACTCAACCAGGAGTCATATGAGGGTCCACTGCCATAGAAAGTGTGGGTTAAATGCTAATCAGCGGAAATGAGGAAACAGAGCCAACAACAAAATGACAACCTAGATCACTTTGTTCAAAAATTCTCACATGACTCACTTTCCTGAAACCATCTTGCTAGTTGTTTTCCAGAGAATATCCCAAGTGTTGCCGCCAGAACTCAAGTGATTCATGCCGAGAATTTCTGCAAATATTTCAAGTAAATGGTTACATATTGTGCAAAAAATAAGGTTGTGCATAATTCAGAATTTATGAATTGTGCCCATTCCATTCATGAATTGGAATTGATTTGGCCACACCCTGCAGGATGATGAATTGGAATTGATTTGGCCACACCCTGCAGGATGATGAATTGGAATTGATTTGGCCACACCCTGCAGGATGATGAATTGGAATTGATTTGGCCACACCCTGC
>JAODKE010000028.1:17731020-17741894 GCA_026779605.1 Mormyrus hasselquistii | reverse complement strand
ATTGATTTGGCCACACCCTGCAGGATGATGAATTGGAATTGATTTGGCCACACCCTGCAGGATGATGAATTGGAATTTCAATTGGAATGACAGGAAGAATTTATTTCATTTCAAATCCAATGCAATTACACAACACCGGTGTGTCATTCAATTTAGCAAAACTAATAATCACATTATGGATTTTCATTCTATATGGTAGATATGTATATTTGCCAGGTTGTATATGTTCAAGTGTGTATCGGAAGGAGTTTCACATTGCGGGGGGACCGAACTTGCCACGGCAGTGGGGTGGATTTGGTGCAATGTGCTTTGTGAAATGATGCGATGTAAGTAAGATCGTTACATAATTTTTGAATAATAAGTATTTTCTAATTTAAAATAAATCAATAAGCCTGCTGTTCAGGGTACAGTTTCAAACTAAACATAACCAAAGAAATGACTGACCCATATGATGAAATGTTTTTTGTTTGTCTGATACAGGACTACAATCTAGCTTAGGTGTATGTTTCATCCTCGCACTTTGCATGTACAGCGAATTGGCTTCAGTAATGTGTGGAGTCATAATAAAAGATAAGGAAATAAGGATTTACTTATTTTTTTGGAAAGGAGGGGTCCAGCAATACCCCTACTTCCGATGCCCCTGGTAAAGTGTACTTTATATTTGCAAGACTGCAAGAGAGTTAGTCTATTATATATGCATATACATTTATATATAAATATATACATTTGTTTTATGCTGGCCCTCTATGTCCTTGGGTTGTCAGATAGATAGTTTTAATGCAGGAAAAGGGCTTGGGACGTTTTTGTGGTTGAGTCCTTAATTCATAATAGCCAGCAAGTTTTGGAGCGGACACTCAGTGTTACTTATGAGAAGATCCACTATGGTACACAAATTGGAATATTAAGTATTTCAATATTAAATATTATTCCAATCATATTAAAATATTAAGCTTTACTGTTAAAATCTGCACGTACACCAAGTATATGAATAAATCTGAATTCAATTTCATTTCAAATATTTTAATGTATTGTTGTTAAACCTTCGTATTTATAATGTAATTCTATTAGAATAGTTATTTTGCCACCTAGTGGTAATAAAAATAATTACAGAAAGAACCCCGAGTCCAAAGTAACAAGTAGCATTCCACTGAACACAATGGCACATAAAGAATGTCGTCATAAATTAAAAATAGAACAGTTGTTCAGGATGTTAGGTAATACATTATGCAATATAATATTTTTAAATAAATAGAAACATTCATAGTGACATGACCATTGTTTAACTTATTTTGATATTAAACATTTGTCCGTAATTATTACAACTGTGAATTCAGTTTGCAATGGTCTGGTAATGCACTTCAGTTACCGAAACGCAAAACCTGCCAGTGCAGCACCGCACTAAATGTTATTATGCACGCTCATTTACAACATCAGCTCTGCAAGCTTCCCAACGTTTTTATCACTGCGTCATCTACCGTCCTGCGCACTAGGCGTCGCGACTGGTCCCGCCCCATCGGTAATCTCATTGGCTCAATAGCTATTCCGGAATGTTCTAGCAAATCAAATCAAGGCAGCGGAAGAAAACTCTCTGGACACATGGATGAGGAGTATAGTGGAAGTAGAAGTATCACAATGGAAACTTTAGATTTTTAGTTGCAGATGTTATAATGTTGGAAAAGGCATCAGGAATTCAGGTATATATATATTTACATATGTATATGAACTTAGTAAAATACATTTTATTTTATGTATAATTTATTTACATCGATTCGCGAAAAAAACGCAAGGTTATGTTTATTACCAGTTACACAATACACGCGACACAAACTTATCCTGCTTTATGTGGTTATTGCAACACATCTCTTTTGGTAATATGCATTATCCACAATCTATCAACAGCTATCTTGGCGCACATCCATGGGAAAAGCACTGATCCCCCCTGCTGGTTCGGGCTGACACCTTACTGGTTTGGACTGGTTTTCGTATACGTACTTCACTAATTATATGCCATGTATAGCGACTTGGTAGTTGTCCAGTATCTGTATTTTTTTTTTTACCTCTAATCGTGATTATTATTGTTAGGCTATTGTTATTGCTGGGGTAAATAAACACATTTAAAATTGCAGTTTATTTTTAAGAAGGTGGTCATGCTGTTGTGATATCGTTGAAAATGTGTCATAAAGTTGCAATATATGAACTACAAACTATTTGATCTTCAGTATTAGTATGTTCTTACCTCAGTACCTGAGTTTTAGAAGTATTTTTGCAAAATGTGGGTATCGTTGCAGTCTAAAGTAAATTTTGAAGCACGGTGACCATGCGGTTTTTTTTTTCTTTTTTTGCATGAAATTATTTCATATTTTGTACTGTTACTTAATTATACAAAAGTAAATATAACTACCAGGAGTGGGGTTCGAACCCACGCGGACACATGTCCATTGGATCTTAAGTCCAACGCCTTAACCACTCGGCCATCCTGGTTACGTTATGTTTCGGTTTTCTTGTTGTAGTGTTTCACATAACCCGTTTCATTTATAGTATCTTCCATTTTGTATGTTTTACGGCTTTTTAAAATAAACTTCAATCTGAACTCATTGTCTCCCTGTTAACGGCGTATGGCTGACATACATGCATACTTTAGTTTTCCGGTACCGGGGATGATTTTATTCAATAAGGTGAAAGAAAAACCTTGTTGTTCCAATTGTCTGCACGCAATTCTGAAATAGCTAGCTAATTTATATACTCCATCGTAAAAATAAATAATCATAAAAGATATGTAGCCTAATGTACTCCACCCAGCCTTGGAAAATAACTTCCCCGCCCAAATATTAATTAAAAATACGTTCATATTCATATTAATGTATTACAGAAATTTATTTGGAAATTGATAGTCTCGTTTTTATTATTGCTGTTATGGTGTCAACTTATACTTGTGTAATTCTTAAATATCTGCTTGGCTCGACCTCAACACAGCTATTAAAGCTATAATCATTTACTCTACATTGTTTTCTCGTGCTGGAACGAATATAATTTTTTTAAAAAAACTTAAATCATAATATTCGTATTTAACTTTTCGGTCTTATTATTGTTATTGTTAATCCCCCCCACCACATACATGTTCACATGTTCACTTTCAGTATAAACAGACCCCCGAGTACAGGCTCTACCTCAAATAATAAAACTGTAACGTGGTGCGCTGCAGTTTCTGTAAATACGGCAGTGTCAGAGATAACGACTGTGTTCAATACAGGATCTGTAGCTATATATATGCCACTTGATTAAACTGGGTGTGAGGTGTGTGAAACTATCTGTCAAGAAAAGAAAAATAGCACCTCTGGTGGCGTGGCTCAAACATACGAAAGATCCGTGGTTGTAAGTGTTATATGTACTTGTTATATCAGTCGTTCTCCGGCGGCTCTTTTCGCGAGTTGCGAATGTATATGGCTTATTGACTTTTTCATATGGTCGAAGGGTGGGAGATCGAACAAGCTGGCGACACCCAGGCTGCCTGAATACACATACTAGGCAAGAAAAGTTATTTTACTACTTTAACTGCTTTGTGCTTATACCATTTACTGAAGACTATAAGCATTAAAACCACAAACTGCGGTTGCTCGGGCATCGAAACTGGCTCGGCCATACTCTTCCTGTAAATAAATAAAAAAATCAACACATATAACGTCGTTTCAAAGTAATAGAACTGGTAGCAGATAAACTAGATGGAAGATAGATTTTTGCCTCAGACAGGCAGACACATGAATGCTTCGATTGGATGATGTTTCTCCACATCAAGGAGCGAACGCCCATATATTTAACAAAGCTCAGATAGCACACATATTTTGAAATGACAATGATTCCATATCAGACAAAGAGGTTGAAACAACGTTGATCTTCAATCTTTCACATGATATCAACATTGAATCAAGGTTCTGCCACCATAAATTTTTCAATATTGAAAATCTGACCAAAAATCAGTTCAGTTTCAACGTTGATAATTTAACACTGACCCTAATTCAACGCATTTAACTATAATTCAACGTTGGAACAATAACATGGTCCTATCTGGGAGCCTAGTTATCGATACACAGATAGTGGACAAAATATAATTACCAAACCTACCATACCCACGTGTCTATAGATGCAATTAGTTCAATTTATTTATAAACCTTAATGGCGTTATGTACCCGTCCCCCCAAAATTTAAGTAATTCATCCACGTTTCAACCACTCATCGCAGGATCGTGTATTCGGTTTTATTTAAACATGCTCAAAATGACATAATTGCACAAGTTCAGTTCAACTCGCGTTAACATGCGAGCGCATGACAAATCAGGAAGAGCCAGTTAGAGCTGATGTTATTATGAGAGCATTTTCATACCGGCAGTCTCGTTAAAAGCAAATCCAAAGACAACGCAATCTCTTTGACTCACCTGACAAGCAGGGGTGTGGTAATGTCTTGCTTAGACATGAATACTGATGGTGGCCGACATACGGTCTATGGAGTGTTTGGCTTCAGACAACACGCTGATTAAAACATGTTATGACATGTACGTGTCAGAAGCCGGTTATATAGACTGAGTAAATGCTACTAGCCTAAGATTAAAGTAACCCCGTTAAACAAAACTATGGCATACCCTAGTCTTACAGTAGATAGTTAATTACACACTTCCGGTTACTTTTAAATGCTTGTGAAAAGTCTGGTGCAAGTGCCCACAATGCCTCATTAGGTGCAATGTTTTTGCAACCAGCTAACTTATTCTTGCGACAATTCATTTTCTTTCACAACACCCACTGCAGAAAGTACAATGGCATTTTAGAAGACATGAAGTGCTGAACCTCTGCAATACAATAAGTACAAACATATATCTACAGTTCCAATTACAACATGTAACTTGCATATGATATAAGCATTAATAGTCCCTCTGATAATGAAATAATATTCATATTTCAATATATTCAACATAATATTCATGTCAGCAAGACTACTGTAAGGAGGAACCTGACACAGAGAGAACGGAAGAACTATTTTAATATGTATATACCATGCAAAACTCAAAAAACAAGAGTCAGATGTCAGCTTGATATCAATATATCAATGTCAATGGACAAGCTGGTACTGTGCAGCATTTAAGCGACATTTGCATGTGTGTTCCTGTGGTTAAAGGTCAGCCATTGCCACTACTGCTGTGTTTCAAGTATCTCCAGTGTCCACTGTTTAATATGCAGGACCCTGCCAATACGGAAAGTATGTATGAAATGGTTTGCTTGCTCAAAACTCCCAATTTGCCTTCATGAAGAAGACCAACGGCAGTTTGAATTTTTTTCAAAAGACGAAAATACTGAATAACCTTAGTCTCTGACAGCAATCATCCCTCATCTCCAGAAGCAGAAGGAAACATGAGAATGAACTGTCCTGTTAATATTTGCCGCATTATTTGCAACATGGACAACAGCAGCAGAACATCTGTCTGCATGGGTTTTGCTTCTTGTATTTCACAGCCTGCTTGATCTCGTACGTGGCCTTCTTCACGTAGTCCTCCGTGTTCTTCACGTTGGCCTCGATGTTGTCCAGCATGCTTCCCTGCTCCTCCACCAGCAGACCCATCTGGAAAAACAGGTCGTGAATGTCCCGGATACGACCCTCCAGCTCGAGGAGCTCCCGGTGGCGGTTCTCAATCTCGCTGAGCGCCGAGCGCGCGGTCTTGCCGTCCGTCAGCAGGTTCTCGGAAAAAACGTTCCACTTGCCCGTCTCGATCATCTCCTCGATCTGCTCGCCGGTCACCTCCTTGCCCATGATCTCCACCTGTCTCTGGATGCGGGTCTTGCAGTTCTCCTTTTGGGCCATCTCAGCCTCGTTGTAGTTAGACATGGCGTCATGGAAGCTGTTGGTCAGGGAGATGCACTGTGAGCGCACCATCCGCACCACGGCGGCATTGGTACCATGCTGTTCCTCCAGCTCTTTGCTGTGGGCCCCCAGCTTCTGCAGTCTCTTATAGATTCCCTCCCCACGAGTCTTGATGTCACGCGCGATGGCGTTGGTGTCCCTCTTGATGCTACTGATGCGCCTGACGGAAGTCAGGAAGCGGGTGTTCTGCTTGCCCAGCCGCTTGACGTCCATCTTGAGGGCGGAGATCTCCTTCCTTATGGCCTGTCCCTCCGCAAAGACGCCCTCCATCGTGTCTTCCGACTCAAAGACCACAGCCTGCTGCTCCAGCTGGCTGGAGGAATCATTGTCACTGAGAGGCTCTTCTTTATCACTGATGTTCTGGATGACAGCTTGCAGATCACGGAGCCTGTCCTTCATCTTGCCTGCAACAGAGAACAGCTCTCCTTAACAACCAAACCGGGAAAAGGCCGTCTAAAATATAACAGTAAACGGCAGAGTGCTGTTCAGTTCATATAATTTCTATTCCACCCAGTCCCTGAAATATGTTAGTCAGTGGTGTTACACAAACCCACAAGATTATAAGACTGAACTCCAGATTTTTGAACATTAAGTTTCAATACAAATGACTGCTGCCCTTCCCAACACACCTATATTGTTTGACTAAATCTGAAAAATAGTTTGTGTGAATGGTTAATAGGTAGGCTAATCTGTGGGCGGAAAGCCTGATGTCACCAAGCACAAACAATATGCCCTCCAATGGGTGTGGGCAACTCAGCTAAACTGTACCTGCTGTTTTTATAAGCCAGTGCTCATACAGTTTAAATTAATCAGAATTAATCCAGGGTGCGGGCCAAATAGTAAGAAGTGGAACAAACGTATGATTAGTTTTCATCGGGCTTTTTCTGTTTTATCTTGATTTATTTGT
The DNA here is from genome assembly GCA_026779605.1 of Mormyrus hasselquistii. Lineage (NCBI taxonomy): Eukaryota > Metazoa > Chordata > Actinopteri > Osteoglossiformes > Mormyridae > Mormyrus > Mormyrus hasselquistii. The sequence continues at coordinate 17,735,083 of JAODKE010000028.1, read as the reverse complement.
GATCACAGGGCATGGAAATGGGCTAATGTGGCTTAATATACTTCCAATCAACGTGTAACCTTTCATATGTATGTACACCAGTTGCACTTCGCTTTAGAAGAAGGTTTTGCTAAAAAATGAATGCAGATGTAATCATGTACTTAGGCCTAGTTTTGAATAATAGGCCTACTAAACAGTAATTTCATGAACTGGGAGTTTTATTTCTCATTCTTTATCATGCGGTTTGCTGTCGGAGCACCGGGTTTTAATAGTCCGATTCTGAGAAATGGTAACGTGTCAAGGCGAACAGCCCTCAGCGATGGTTACCTTCAAAAGCAGGCATTATCCATTACAGTTTTTAAGGGTCTACGAAGATGTTTGGGTTCGTGAGTTGCAAAACCTTGGTTTTGAGAATATAATATAGTCTGCAACCGTATTCTTTAGACCTATTACTGTAACTTCTGAATCATTAATTGTTTTTTAAACAATTCTTAATTATAATGCACCTGATGGTAGTTTTGTAAACTCATCTTATGTACGTCTAAATAACTAAAACCGAATTCCGCAGAACCAGAGAAAGCACGATTTACAGATCATATCAGTTAACTCGCAATTTAAACATTGGTGTACGATGTGATATATATATAAGTTGTATAACTTATATGACTTAGGATCCTAGGCTATTTTAAAATTGACACGACCGATAAAATGTGTTACACAAATCATACTGAAATCGTACGCATCCCGCAAATCTCAGACATTCTCTTAAGTTTATAAAGGCAGCAGTTAGTATAAGTATAGTTAGTACCCTAATTTAAAAAGCATTTTATATAGTACGGTATTTATATTTTGTTTTATACTGTATTTTAACTGAATTATTTATGAAATAGGCTTGCCCAAGGCTGTGATTTAGCCTTCAAAATAATCTTTCACCTAATCCTTAAGTAATGTAAGGTATGCAAATTAACATAAACGCGCAAAACCATCTTAAAACCGTTATAGTAATGATTAATATATACCCGAATATCAGATACTCTTTAAGACAGCAGTAAACCTTAGTTGATCAGTGCTATATTCGGCTTATTCACAGGAAACCGGAACTGCACTGTCCCAGACCTCACTATGTAGGCTTACTTGCTACTGTCATTTCACTTGCGAACATCCACATCTGCTAAATGCTGCCAAATGAACTTAATTAAAACATTTATTCTCAAGTTGTGCGTTGTTCGTTTAAAATGTGCATCAACAGTCGCTATTCGTTTACTGAACAATGCTCCATAATCTGCGTGTATATTTTCAACCTATTGAAAAATGTCTTTAAAGACTTTTTCATTAGACCTATACGACACAAGTCCGTTTCTTGTACTTGCCTTAAACCATATCCAGACATCAGCTGAAGTTCATTTCTACAACTGATTTGTACGTGAACACGTATAAAAAGCGTTTACATAAAATGATGCTACAGTAAATGCTTTCTTCCCAGGTGCCGAAGGCAAGTTGATTGTGACAAAACCCATATTCATGAACACACAATACAATAACCATATTTTAATGTAAACTGGTACGAATACAAATGATCAAAAATGATCAAGTGCCACCTTAGTTTAAATAGGCTTCTGACATACACATAGTGCTCTATCTGCGGCTGAAACCTCTGTCAAAAACTTCGACATCTCCACATACGTCAGTTAATTACGACTTTTAAAACGCATTACTTTACCTTATATCATGCCCTGAGTTCAAATCAATGGACCAAGCATAAAAACAACGCTATATATATCTTTTCCGTGTCACAGCCTAGTCTTTTGATCGTCCACATGATATTTAACATTATCATACAGGAACTGCGGAGCGTAACGAGCTATATTGTGTGGGTGGGTGGAGTCCCCGGTTGCTCATCCTGTCTTCATCTGCCGATATTGGTGAATAAATGGCGGACTTCTTCGGAAGTCTCTTACTTTAATAAAAGAAAACGACATTTGGCATAAGGCAGTTGATATGCATCGACTTTAACGGAGCGTGAAATTAATGGTTTAGAACCACCAATCAAACCATATAGAGCTGTGGCATATATAAAATGACCAAGACAGAACCATTAAACACTGGTCTGATATACTTTGTCCATTCTGTTAAGATCATTTAATAGACTCATTTTGCGTTATTAACTCGTAAAAAAACACCTTGCAAAATCACTTGTTGATTTGAAATACTACTCAGTAGAAATAACATCGGAGGGGAAATTGCGCTAATTACGTCTACCAGAAGACATTCAAAGGCTGTTAATCGTAAGTTTTAGTCACAGCTATAGTATATCTTTCAGGCGGGGTCGTTTGTAGACGGTACAGCGCATATAAGCTATATCGATCGTATAAGCAAACAAATTATGATTTTTTTAGTTTTATCGCTGGAGTCAGTCTTGTATGATATAAACTACCAGTCCATCTGATGTGTAGTCAGTCTTTTTATACGTCCCTACGTATTATCCACGTGACAGATGTTTTTGATTCTCATGTGTTAAGTGATAAACCAGCCCAAGACTTTGTCTCAATGTAACTTAAGCTATAACTAGCTTCCATAAAGTGGAGAAATATCCCCTTTCCCTCGACATGTATCATGACAGTGTCTCGAGCAGTAGTGACTGTGCATAGATCACTTTATTTTTATCACTATCGTTAAAATTTCATATCTTCCTCAGTTATCCCCATCGCCTGCAGTGTTGTAACTTCCTTATTTCAAAAGTTAAGATGTAAACTTTTGAAAGATTTTGGGTGTCCCTTACCGCATGTCCTCTAGCTGCTACCTGGCGGAGGATTGAGGTGCTATGGGACACAGCAGTTGTAAGAGTAATGTATTTAACGGCTGTCATTCTTTTTCTGAGATATTCGCTGTATTATTGTGATTATAAGACTTGGCTTCCCATTTAGTGGTTAGCCCATTAACACAGAGAATTGTCCATAGGCAGTTCTAAAATTATTTTTCTAAATTGATTTAGAAATTTATCGCATAAATGTGACAATCCTACTGGGCACTGAACCCCTCTAAGAGTCTTATCAGCCCTGCAGGTGCCTATGCTTTTCCTACCTGCTTTACAAGCAGGAGGTTACTTGGCAATAGATCTTACCTTATTTCACTCAGATGCAACACTTCTGATCAATCAGATCTTCCCATGAATGTTCTGAAATTCCTCAAGGACATTCCAGGCCAAACTGGACATTTCTGCACAAGATCGGTTTCAATAATGCAGAGTTGTCGGCCGTCCAGGTGTAAGATGGCCATTTATTTATGAGACAAGGTGGGGTGATTATCGATTTAACTGTAACAAAGGGCAGTTCAGTTTATTTGTAAATATGTTCAGCATAAGGCCTCCGATTATGAATGATGTACCCAGGGACAGACAGTAACAAAGTACATTTACTTGAGTACATTTACTTGAGTACATTTACTTATGTACATTTTCCGAGTTTCTCTACTTTACTTGAGTATCATTTTTTTTTAGAAACTTATTATTTTAGTTTTGATTGCAACTTCAGTGAAGGTTCTCGTTACTCATTACTTAGAAGCATAGCAGTTGAGTCAGTGGACAAATTTTCTTTTCTAAAATGTGATAGAGGCCATATTGTGCTCATCACAGGAGAAAAACCAATTACAGCAAACTATTCCTGCACTGTCAGTCAAGTTGCTGTTGGCCACTTATAAAGCTAGAGGTGTGTAACTGGGTTGATTCATGCACACACACTCACACATACATACACAGTGTCAGAACACTTTCACTTTCATTGAGGAGGGGTGGGGAGGGTGTTAGATAAAAAAAGTGACAATGGTTTTTCTCTTCTTTAGTCAATTATATTCCTATAGTCATTATATCATATTCCACAAGCTTTCATTCAGTACAGTAGGTTGATTCAGAGTCAATAGGTTCTGAAAATGATTTGAGGCAACAATACAACTCTGCATTGACATTAAAGAGATAATGTACTTTTCAATACTTAACTAATTTTATTAGTACTCAACATAACGCCCATTTTCAAAAAAGGGGATAGAAGTAATTTGTCAAACTATAGGCCAATCAGTCTAACTTGTATAA
>JAODKE010000028.1:17711715-17730920 GCA_026779605.1 Mormyrus hasselquistii | reverse complement strand
TATTAGTTAAATTCTCCCCAAGCGAGCTTGATGGGCCGAATGGCCTCCTCTCGTTTGTATAGTTCTTATGTTCTTATGTTCAAACTTTCACTTGTATTGGAGTAAGAAGTATGGCCAGAAGTATCCATACTTTAACTGAAGTAATGGAGTTGTGTACTTTGTCCACCTCTGAATGTAACCCAGTGTTTAGTCACCAAACAGAAACTATTTAAACTAAATTTGGTTTCCTCTGATTAAACTGCAGCTCTTTACCCATGTAAAGGTCTAGCTCAACCCTCATTTTATGTATTTGACTCCATTGAACCATCTTAAAATTATGGCAACACGACAACAACAATAATAATAAAGATAAATTCATTAAACACAGTTTCCCTCAAAACACCCCTCTGTTCAGATACTGATAAAATAAACCAGAAGCTGACCTAGATTAGTGCTCTCTGACCTGTGGCCTGTACCACGAAGCGGGGTTACTGGCTTATCGGGGTAACTTGTCGCATTTAAGGTACCACAGTTTAAAGGGACTTCATATTCGTTCACTTGCATTTTACCCAGACTACCTTAAATCCGACAAGTTACCCCAGTGACGTCTCTTCGTAGTACAGGCCACAGGCGTGATACATTTTATTTCTTGTGTTTCAAGATCAAAGTGTGCTTGTAGCCTAAGTTTGCTTTAATGTTTCCCCCATTTCGAGGAACGTGTGGGTGGTGTGTGGTTCTGTGGGTTAGGACTTGTACGGGACTTTGGACAAAATCTTCTGATACATAAATACAAGTTTAGTTCAAAGACTCAACAACGTTGATGATTAAATAAAGGTATCGCAGTTAAGTAGCAAAATCTGAAAAGCAGGCCACATTCTAGGTCACCAAGTCACGAAATTCCTTGTGAATGGGCAATATTTTCTTTATTACTAGAGGGGAGATTTGAGCACGAAGTAACTTGCCAATTATTGATTAAAATATGTTTTGTCGACCGTACAGTTTTTTCAGTCAGCAGTAGGCGGGCTGATAAAATGAAGCAGGCAGTTTTGCTGCGGACGGCCAAAGCCCCCACCCCCCCACTCTGCGGGGCTTCCCATAAGCTTACATCACGGCTGGGTAGAAGAGGCAGAAGAAGCACGGTCTGATTACTCACGGTGGAAAGTGACTCAGTGCGGACTCGGAGACTGCTGCAGAAGAATCTTTTTCCGTACATGGATTTGTGGTGATATTCGAGGTAAAAAAAAAAAAAAACAAGGGAAAACTTAAAACAACAACATCATATTCCAATTTATTTGTTTTTAATGACAGACACTGAGGAAACTAAAATACACATTGACTGGAAAATGGTCATGTATGCTTTGTGGTTTTCTCTCAGCTTGGTGTAAAACACTCATTGTGCAACTTGATGTTTCATCACTAGAAAAGTTTGTCCCGTAGGCCTACATTAAATATAGATATGCGTGTTGTATCACATGAAGAACTTCTCATACATATACCCAGGAAATTTTGAAAACTTTGGGAAATATTTCTGTACTATTACATTTGTTACAATGTCTCAACTAGTAGACTTCTGTCTAAGGAATAAGAACAGAAGTTAGAGGAAATGTTTTGTTATGTTTTGAATTTCCTTCTAACAGAAGTGTTTGGTAGCCGTTTCAGTTAGCAGAGTTGTTATTTTAAACAGGTCCATCCTGTATCCAGTAACATTTACTTTTGTAAAGCACTATGGGTTCTGAATTGGATCAGGTCCCAGTTCTGTTCCCAAAGTTTGGACCCGGGTCTCATACGGGTACACTTCATTCCTTCCTTTTTCCGAAGACATCCAGTTCCCTCCATTCCTCCTCCTTCAGGCTGCATCAATGTGCCCTGAAACTTTTTAAGACCTGCCTCCTGTGTTTCTCATTTACGTAGCCACAACCAACAAGTGCAGTATTATGTCAAAACAGGCAAACAGATGAAATTTATACTGAGAAAGCGATGAATGTAATGACAGCATACAGAAGGACAATCAGTGCTCTGTCAGAAACAGCACAACAGCTAACATTGTCGATTTGTCTGAAGAGAGACAGTTGGTGATTTTAAGGTTTTTTTTTTGGCCTCAGACACTTGGCTGAACAACAGCTAATGCTGTCTGCGCTTCTGGAAGAGTCGGGATGTGTCTGGCAGACATAGATAGGGCCGATATTCTGCCTTTGTGATGGTTTTCAAATAACTTCTCCCTCTGTTTGGTCAACATGCAAGGATTACAGGTCAATCGCCTTCAAAGCAAAACATTACTCTGCAAAACAGGCCAATAGAAATCAGATAACAGGGATCTTATTAGTAGGCAGTCATCCATGACAGCAGGTGTCAGATGAAATCAGGACTTACCTGTTGTGAAATATTACCTGTTGTGAGGTTTTTTTTAAAAAAACATCTTTTTAATATTACTTCAAAACTGTAGGAGATTTATTTGCCATTTGTACATGCACCGACAGTTGGGGTGCGTAGCAATTTTTTGTGAAAGCTCTTAGAGTCAGCAGTAAGAAAGAGAAATAATAAAAATCTAAATAAGTAATTAGGATACAAAATAAATAGTAAGGAGATACTAAAATACAATAAACAAATACTATGGTGTCAACATTGAAATGGCACATTCATTTATTGCTCGTTAATTGCAAATGACATTGAATTGTATTATTTTTGTTCAGTTATTTAGTTGTGCATAAAAATTAGAAAATTAAAACATCTTCAAAAGGAATACTGTTTCATATTAATAATTGTTGTCATTGTCTGTCATTGAAGTCCATTTGCAGTCCTTGTTAGAATTTTGGTATTTATACTTAGTCATATTCTCAAAGTTTCCAGTTTGAGTTACAGTATAGATGCACTGTGTTGTTGTCATTCTTAACCCAGTTATATATATCGATACACATATGGGTTTAATCAATCTCTTTAGATTAAGCTTTGGTTTTAGCTTGTGAAGAAATACAACTGTTTCTTGCTTTGAAATATTTATGAAGTTCTGGCATTTTGTATGTCCCTCCGTTTAGGGTTTGTGAGTCCAGTATATTCTTTGTAAGCGGGATAGACTACAGTATTACTGGGAACAAAACACTGAATGTTTATAAACAAGGGAGCTGTTCAAATCAAATATGAAGTCATCCAGCTTCCTCTGTCACTGCCTGGCAACGAGGAACTGGCAGGGTGACCCGGGTGATTTGTCGGGTCACTCTGTCGTTTGTAAGTTCATGATCTTTTAACATAGTACTTACGAACGATGGAGTATTAAGAAGGCTTTGGGAAACTCACCCGGGTTGTTTCATTCTCCAAGGTACAAACAACATTCAAGCACCCCCAATGGTACAAAAATGTTCCTCTGAGTCCATATTTACCTACAGCTAATGGTACAATTAGCAAACCCTTAAGGGTACAGCCCCAGTGACAGGTAATTGTACCTCCAAAGGTATTTTTTTCCTGACACTGTACTTTTTCATTTTCACTTCTTAAACTTCTTAAAAGAATGTTCAAGTATGAAACAAGGTAATCAGCTTAAAATACCCCATTGTCTTATTTAGAAAAAGCAGTTGGAAGATGAATTGATTTCAAGTAATTGCTGTTTTTAGACAACTGCTAGCTAAGTAATAATTCACTATGTATTCAAATTTAATACAAAATATACAAACATCCAAAAAAGTTACATGTTATATTATAACATGTATTGATTGACTGTCTGTTACGTGTCATCGCTTTGGTCAGAAATATTACTTATAGCAATTGTACAATACAATAAAATGACATGCTGGAATTACTCATATTCACTTTCACCAGGGTTTTAAAAAATCTTATTATACGTAAAGCCAAAACAACTATGTGTTACAGGGATTCTGGAGCCAAAGAGATACAGTAAGAAAAAAAACTATTTGCTGTACTACAGTAATTTTGGCGTTTTTTTTATTCATATACCATTTATGGAAATGGGGTTTCATCTGCATGTGATGCGCTGTGAGTGTGTGTCTGTCTGGAGCTGATGTTTTGGACAGATGCTGGAACATCTGCACATCGCGCTCGTGATGTGCCAGCCTAGGACAGGTCTTTATGTCACTCTGTTCCCATTTCAATAGCAGCTTTGTGGTAAATCTGTAGTTCATTCGCTGCTTGATTAGTCTGACTAAGTCATCAGGCTGTGAATTCAGCTTGTATCGCTCTGACATCTGCGGTCATGAAATCCTGTGAATGACTGATGTTGATCCACCAGAAGAACATCACAGGATACATGCTGGACCCCCTGCAGATGCCCTGCTGAGCAAACAGGTCAGTGAATGATGCAGTGAATGATGCAGTGGATGATGCAGTCAGCATGGGACTGCACTACATCCTGCAACTAGACTGCCCGGGGACATAAAGTCCTGTTTGTGGACTTCAATTCGGCGTTCAGCACCATCTGTGTTCCTCTCCCCACCTCCAGGACTAGTATGCTTCAAGAACCAGGAAACCGGCCGGGAAAATCTTCTCAGATTCCTCACACCCAGGACACATTTCAGCTCCTCCTCTACTGAACCATGTATAGCAAAACCATTTGTGACAGGAGCCATTTCTTTCCTCATACCATCACTCTCTTAAATACTGGTATCATCAGCTGGGCTGCAGCTACTCCTGATTTACACCCTGCATCATCTACAAATAATGTATTGTGCAATTTCATACGTAATCATCATCATTGCTGTTGGCACTCTATGTATATCAGCTGTATTTAATCTGTAATGGCTTGTATATTGTGTATCATCTGTAAATTATATGATCATTGTCTATATATTGTCTATCTAACTTGAGAGACACCATCGGCTGGACGCAAATTTCTCCTGTCTCTCTCTCTCTCTCTCTCTCTCTCTCTCTCTCTCTCTCTCTCTCCCTCAGGTGAGTGAGAGGTGAGTCCTAGTTAAGAATATTTTAACTACTGGGATTCATTGTATGTGGACAAATATGTATACATATGTCATTTTACTTTCTTTGAACTACAGGCTAATTATTATGTTTTCAGATAATAATATAATATTTGGTTGAAACAAAAGCCGCCAAGCTTCTGTCTGACTGACCTACTTTATATGCACACAGAACAGCTGATTTAACCAAAATTTCTCTAATTTAACTTCATTTAATTTAACTTCAGTTCAACAGCCCAAGATTGTAGTCTGAGAGAAGCTGGGCTATGTAAGAGCTGTAAGTAGGCAGGGCTTTCCCCTAATTTGTCATGTGACACGTGATGTAATTCCACAGTTTTGTAATAAGTAGCCAGTGAAGGGAGAGAAGGCATCATGGAGACAGTGGGATGTAGGCGATTGCCTTCTTATGCTCATTCCCTCAAATCCATGTAGCCCTTTCAAGGAAGTCAAGTCATTTTTTGTTAAATTTCAAGTCAAATAGCTATAGCTGTACGTAATTTTTTAAAAAACAGTATCTCTTACAGGTAAGAAAGAATTTTAAATAGTTTGTTTAATTATTCCATTTTTAACATTATTCTGTTACGGAAAATATTGAGCCTGAGAAAACAGAATACTGCTTTGGTACTGCTTGAATAATATTTAATTTTTTTTATTGAGACTGAACAAATTAATTAAAATTAAATAATTGAATATCATTTAGTATGTATGCTAAAGCTATCTATAATTTAAAAAATTAATTCAAATGACAAGACATGGTGTAATACAAACATATACCAATAAATGTAGTTCTGGAATTTATGTGACTTCATCAGGCCCTGAGATGCATATTAAAATATGTAAACATATATGCGTAAAAAATAAAGTATGTCATTAACTCCATTCTTTCGATTTTAAGACAATTACATTGTTAACGGTCTAAAAAAATGCTAAGATAAAGGTCTATTGAATGAAAAAGTGCTGATATCAATTTTGCTTCCAAGTAGATCAGCATACAGTATCTCAGCTGTCTTATTGGTGCAATAGAATTAGTTCAATGACAGAAATACAATCTGATGGCACGGTTTTCTCACAACCTACAAAGAAACCTCATTTACACCAGTTCTACTTGCAACCTTGTTTTTTCAATCTATATCCACAGCACATGACCTTGGACATAGATTGACTGGTAACCCATGCGCTTTGCCATTCACCATCATAGACCTGCAAGACTGAAACCACTGAACCTGTCAGTCGCCTGTTCCCTGTTTGTCGTGACTGGTGACTGAGATCATGAGGTACTTAAACTCCTTCTTTTCTCAGAAAGTATAAAATTATTATCTGTAATTGATCATGACACTTTACATAATGCCCATACCAGTGTATTTACAACCAGCAAAAGCTTTTCAGTATGTTATGGACACTTACTTACACTTACAATTCGATAAGCAGGTTAATAGTAAAGCATTGAGAGGCATGTTGTGTTGTGATTTGGCGTGTGCTTATGTTTCATAAAAGTGTCAGACTTTGAACTGCATAAAGTACCACCACATCACCGTCTATTTTTCCATGTTTTTCTACAGCATCTCCTCTTTTAAATGTCGCTGTGGCTGCTAAAAGGTCCCCTTCACCCACCACTTCAGTGCTTATTGCTTCCATGGCAAAACAAAACAGTAGCGTGTGGCTCCGCTAATCAAATTTAGTAATTCATAGATTTATTAAATTAATAGGTAAGGAGCATGCACTGATTACAGTGTGTTACTGCACCCACCACACGACAGACCACCTCAGGGATGAGAACCTGAGTGCAGCCGTGTGGCGGGTGGTACCTCAGCACCACACTAGTCCGTATGGTCTCTCTATGTTCTTTTAGGGGGTTGGAGTGTTTTCCCTGTAAGTTGGAAAACCTGCTTATAGGGCTAGGTTAACGTCATACCCAGGGATAGGCTGAATTTATCCAGATTACTTTTGGATATTACATTTTGCCTCTCAATAATATTTTAGGTGTACTATTAATCTGCTCATCAAATTGTGTGTGCTAATTAACCTTTGCATAGTACTGAAAAGCCAGCGTCTGGATAGATTTTTCTGGGTGTAAATACTCTGGTACGCATGTTATCTAAAGCCCCAGAACAGTTTTGTGTTTTTTCTACTTGTCACAGTGAGATGGACATAATTGTGTCACAGAGGGAAGACTGTGTTGAGTTGGGACAGGAAGAGGAAGCTGAACATCCAAAAATTGAGATAGAAGAGAAGAAATCACCTGATGTAAGAAAGTCATTTGCTGAAGCAGAAACAGAGGAGAACGCTAGCCGAGCCAATGCAGCGGGTTTAAAAAAAAAATTTTGGTTTGTCGGCTACAAGTTTGCGCTGAAAAAGAAACAGAGTGAAGTGGCAGAGGTACTAAAACAGGAGGAGTTTGATTCAATCAATTCCGAGATTCTTGAAGAAGATGCCAACATAGAAGAAATGAAAGATGTAAAAACACTACAGGAGCTGGAAGAGAATGGCATGGGAGCTGAATCTATGACAGATCTTCCCTTAGTCAAAGTCACCGGAGAAGCTCCTGATGTACCAGGCGCTGTAGGAACAACAAGACCCACAGAAGAAGACATCCCACAAACAGACTTACGAAATGAGTTTTCTGCTAGGCCTCCCCAGGATGTCGAGTCCCCTTTGAAAATATTCACACAGGGGATATTTTCTGGTTTTGGAATGAAGGTAGTTCCTACTCAGCCTGTTGAGGAAAAGTCTATTGAAAGGGTCCTCCTTGCTGTTAAGGATGAGCTAAGGGAATCAGAGGAAAGTGCAGAAATACCACGAGGCAGTGAAGAGTCCATAGAGACTATGGTGGAGATTCAGAGAGAGGAAGGTGCAATCTCAGGGGTAATCCCACAAACTGCAGAATTGCCCGAAGAAAGACTATATGAGGACAAAATTAAAGAAGAAATTGCAAGTCAGGCTTATGGCTCTCAAACAGTTTTAGAGCATGGAGAAGATGCCCTGGTAGCAGAAATTTGCAGTACAGAATATGAAGATGATGGTGAAGAGGAGTCAAATTCAGAGGAAGAATCTCCGGTAATGTCGTTTGAAGCTGAACTTCTCTCTTCTCTGGAAAAGAAACTTCATAACCTCTTCATAGGAAGTTGTAGGAAATGGTTCCCTACAAAAAGACAGGCAAGTAAAGAAGATGAAATTCAGTCGACAGGAGACGGAGAACCGATCTCAGAAGAGCTTCAGTCACCTGAAAAACCAAGTGATGGCTCAGCAGAATGGTTTGTTCAAATGGAAGATGCAGGTGAGACTGATGAAGATGCCAGTGTTCTTGCTAATGAAGAAAGGAAGAATAATGGAAAACTTCCCTGGACTTCATTAAAAAAACTTATCACAGCAAAGAAACATGTTAGAAGATCTTCTGACAGCGACAGTGAGGGGGCTAATCTAATTTTTAATAAAGATAAAGAGGAACAAAATCCAAGTGAGACGAACCAGGAACCTGAACTTAATAAGAAAAAACCCACAAAGAAAATTCATTCCTCTGTGTCCTGGGAAACGTTGCTATGTTTGGGGTCAGCTACAAAGAGCGCCAAAAAAGAGACTCAGGAATTAGCAAGTGAGCATGAAATTGAAGGTTCTTTGAAGGTAGAGTCTGATGCACCACCAGAAGAACAGAAAGAAATTAATGATAAAGGTGTAGCTATGTTATCTGGAGAACTTCCTGAGAATGGTGGAACATCCAAGGATTCTAAAGTGCTGCCCAATACAGAAACGGTTCTGCAAGAACTTGTGGGAAATGTTAGCTTGACGCTTGGTGCTTTACTAGTGACGATGGCAGATGAGCAACAAGAATCTACCACTCGGACTGTTATTCCACAGATTTTGGACCCAAGCACAAAAGAGGATAAAACAGATGTGTTAGCACATAAAAACATAGATGCCATTGCTATCTGTAGACACCTAGAATCAAAGGACTTTGAATTTGTGGACGAAGTACAGCTCAGAACTGCTGAAAGTGCAGTAACCAAAAATAACAAAGAGAACTCAGAATTGACACAAATTGTGGTTGATGTTCCAGAACCTGAGATAAAAGGTCTACATGAAGTTGCACCAGCTCAAGAAGCACTTGAAGAGGAAGAGCTGGCCAGACAATTTGAAACAGTTCACACAGAAGACAAGGCTAATGAAGAACTAGTATTTGGTCAGTCAGCACGGACAACTGAGGAGTCTGTTACAGCAGGAGAAAAACGTGAGAAACCTGATGATATCAAGGAGTCAACCAATTTAAATGCACCAATCATGGATATCAAATCTGACTTTTAAGTATAATACTGTTGAGGCTAAAGCTACACTTCAGAGCACAGTTAGCAAGCACAGAGAAAATCCATGATATTATAGGTAAGGTATCGGAAACAGCAAAAGAATCCGAAAGTACTAAAAAAGACATGGCGATCCTTTGGGACTCACTAACAACAAGAAACAAGATTGTGTATGAAATTTCAAAAGAAGAAACGAGAAATGTAGAACGAGAAAGAGGCGGGGGGGCATTAGAGGCAGAAACTGTTAGAAATATTTACATTCAGACAGAATGGGCAGAAATATCAACATGTGAGATGAAAATAAAGGAAGAAAATTCATGTCTGGGGAAGATCTTTGATTCTAAAGATGGGGAACCAGCAGTAGCAACAGAGACAGCTGAGAATGGAAAACTACAAATATCCCCCTAACAGAATTACATTGCAACAATGGAAAGCGGTGAAGTAAATAAACATCAGACGCAGTACAAATTTAAGAAGCAGTAAGCAGTACCATTTTCTCAGTGCGAAGACTTGGGAATGAAAATACAAGATATTGAAGTTGACCAATGTGAAACTGTCGAAACGGAGAAATCAGCCTGTAGCGTAACACATGATACAGATCTGAGAGAGAGTGATTCTCACGGGCCTTGGTCTGCCAAGTTGCCAAAGCAGATGATCCCCAAAAACCTATGGAGGTTATATGGTTAAGGCATAATCATAGAGGGGTCCACAGGGTCATGCTCAGTGAGAAAACCCACCTGGACCAACGGAAAAATTAGTCAAATTCTGGATCATTAAGGTGAGGATTAAGGTTGGGGCAACTGGCATAACAGCGACCACAACACAGGTTACAGAGCAGGGTTAGGCAACCCTGATCTTAGAGTGCTGGTATCTAGCAGGTTTAACATCCTAAATGATCTCTGATGAACCACGCTTGACCTCAGGCAGCTATTAGGATAGAAAACAGATATCAGAAATGCAGGATCAGGGTTGCCTACCCTGGAAATTTATTAGTAAAATATCCCTCAAGTGGGCATATTTCAGCATTTAAAGGGGTCACTGTTAAACAGCTTTGAAGATGAAATACTGAAATATTTGATGCTGAAAAAATGCAAATTCCTCTAATGAGAGAAATGAGGAAGGCAAATCTTCGGTTTGCAGCCCATGTAAAAGCAAAAGAAAAACACCTAGCATGAAAGAAAATGCATGGTGCTTTTTTGCATAATGCATCACATTTTCAGGATTTATTACTCTGTGCCGCATGAGCTGACAACAGGTAAGGTTTGGCTGGGAGATTGCAGCTTGCAGCAGGACTAATTGCGGTCAGGACAGCATGTCAGCTGTTTCAGATATTCTTCTTTTTCCTTGCCTTTATTTCCCAGTGGTAATTGTGACTAAACACTAAACACCATGTAATTAACGCACATATATCTGTGATCCTGTTTTACTCTGTGACTATTAGATTTAATCTAAAACAAGATCTGACTCACATGGCCTTCCTCTTTTAGCATAGGTTTTAAAATACTTCTTCAGTCAGCAGGAAATATGTAGTTATACAATGGGCAATTCAAAGTAGAACGTGCTATGAAATGATTTTATGTGAATAATATTTCTTTTAACAATGCAATGCAAATTATAGCTTTTTAATTTAGTAAAAGGAGGTTTTCCTTGGTTGTTCTGTGCATATGTGCCCTCTAGTGGTGATCTATGGATATTAAGTCTAAAACATTAACTAATAACTTTGTTGTGTCGTTCCGAATTATATGTGCATAACAGAAAGTGTTCAGAATGTCAGGCCAAAAACAAGTCAGATGGAAATTGAAGAAGTAACTATTTTACTTTGATGTATAAGTTACTCTTGCTTTTTATAGCGTGCACGCTCTCACTTAACGTAGCTGCACGTGGTTTCGACTTAACAAAGGGGTGACTATGGCGTAATAAGGCGAGTTAAAATTACTGAGTTTTTTTATGATGCTGTGATACCAGAGAATCAGATAAACTTCCACAAGAAAAAAAAATGTATTTTTTGCCAATCATTGGCGGCAAAAAAGAGAAACATTTTCTGGTATTTCCTTCTCTTTATTTCAGAAAAATTAAAATGAAGTGTCATATAAATGATATTTTGTGGGTTTAAGGAGGAAGTCGTTAAGATTTCATTGACGATAACCGAGGAGTGACATTTCGACTTATGTACTTAAAAAGGCTAAAATTGTGTTGTAATTAAACATTGGCTTTTGAAACTGATCGATCGTGTTAATGATTGTATTAAAATAGGGTGAAAAGATAATCCATGTCATCCCGGACACCTTGAGCTACTTCAGGTTTCACAAACTACCTTAAAACCGAAAAGCTCCTGCGGTTGGCTAAATTGTTAAGTTCTTCTTGTACTTTGGCTCGACTGTTTCACATTAACATGGCAATCACATGCATGGTTATAGGAGTCTGACCAATCAGCACGCAACAGGAACTCGGTGCTTAAGTGAAATACAGGTCATTTTAATTGAAACGGTAGGTTACAAATCCTGTCCTAGCTCAAGGTGTGCAGAATGACATGGATTAGCTGGTCACCGTAGTTAAAACTAATAAGACGAGTTCCTGTGAAATCAGTCATAAGGTAACAATTCATTTTTAAAGCTGTGGATGTGGTTGTTTTGTAAAAATGTGACTGCATGCAGTTTCAACAGCACAGCCCCTGCTGGATCTGAAAAGCAAGTTCGATATTCACCAATCGCAGCACACTCCTAATCAACTTACCAGTAGTTCTCAGTAGACGTCAGAGTGAGATATATATGTATGCAGAATGCACATTAGCCTCGTGGCTAACGGTCAGCTGGAGGGGCCGCATCTGCCTACCATGCTGTAGAGCTACATAGGTTGATAATGGCCTTTCCCAGAGACCCAACCATGAGATCACTCTGCCAACTCTGGGATTCGAACTAAAAAGCTTCAAATCACAGGCACTGCCTCACAAGTCACTGAACCACACAGCGCCCCCAATGACGAGGGCCGTTACAATAATAAATTAAGTATTATAATAGCTGCAATAATAATAGTAGTAGTAGTGGCAGCAATTATATAATTGGATAATCATATTAATACATAATTATATTATATATTTTTGTCCCCCCGGTAACTCGTTTGTAATTGCACCCCCTGCTGATCATATGAAAATGCTAGTTGTATTGTGATACAGTAGGTTATTTGAAAATGTTACCTGAGCTAGACATATCATTGTGTAATGACAATGTATTGCGGATGTATTACTAATTTATTCATCTGGATGAATAACCGGTCAGACTCCCTCATCTTGCACCCCCTAGGAGGAAAGCCTAGATTTACCTGTCATCCGTGACCGAAATGCGACACTGAGAACTTCGAAAGGAAGGCACTTTAAGGCACTCAACACGCCACCCAACCCCACCGTCCCTGATTTAAAACAATAATAGTAATAATAATAATAACAGTAATAATAATAATACTTAAATAATAATGGGGGAAACAGTTGAACAGCTTTCACTGAACCATGGAGACACGAGAAGTGATGACAGCTAGATTATTAGCTTGCGCACACACACTGCGCTACCGTTAAACACACACAGATAATAACAGCGTCATATTTTTCTGGAAAAAAAAACATTTTATTTTTTGACTCTTCACATGAAAAAAATAAGAAATAAGGGTATAGCATATATTCCTGAGGACACAGATCACAGCAAACGTTCTGCCTATGTGACTTTTCCGATGTGACCCGTTTGTAACATAAATCCCAGTATATAAATGAAGGAATCCAAAAACAAACAAAAACACCATTTCTTTTTTCACCGGCGGTTTAAAGTCCCCCCAAATATAGTCCGACGCCGTAAGTCGCAAGCTGGTCATTTTAAGCCCGTTTAATACGTAAGGATTCACTTTTGAGTCAAACCTCTCTTCAGTAGTCTTCACTATGCAACGCAGCCTGTTGCAATACACTGTTTCACCCCGTGTGTGATGATGCATCTACTTTGATGCAGGAAGTCGTCAGACACAGCAGTCCCACCATAAACCTTAACATCAGCTACCATTCAACTCCTTTCGCAAGCGATCAGTCTTCCAAAACTAAATCCATAGTAATTATGGGATTCGTCGTTGCTTTAGTCAATAGTGTCATTCCAGATTTGCAATACCACATAACATTCCTGCAAATCCGTAGACATCACGGATGAACGCGCTACAGAAAGCTGCAGAATCCATTAGCAGGACGTAACATTTCTGACAAGATGAAAATATAAATTAGTATTTGCTCAACCAGTCAATGTTTTAAAAAACAAAATATAAAAAATTGTAAAAACCTTTAATACCTGATCGCTATGTTCTACATGAAGCCGTAACACTATATAGGCACAAATATTGTAACTTGTTTTTGAAAATACAGTATTCGGTACAAAACCTCGTAAAATTTGAAATTTTGGGTTCTATGAAGAGGTTCAAGTAAAATTGCTGACCTGGCAAAAATACATTATTCAGAAACTGACCTATTCACATTAAAAATTTTAAACTCATTCCTGGTTTTAACATATTACACACATGAAACCTAGCTATGAAAAGTTGAACAAACGCAGCAAACCGCAGCGCGTGATCGCCAACAGCTGAAAGCGGGCCAGTGCTTCCAGTTTTCGTATAGATTAACTACATTCTCCATCAACACTGAATCAAGGGAAACGTTACTATGCATCTTGCTCTTATTGCTTAAAAAATTCAGGGAATAATCAAATTAATTAATGAACAAGTTATGCGCTACCTGATAACGCCTGATTGTTTATTTAAACAATTCGTATTCAGTCATTGTGGCAGATATATTTCTCTAAGAATCCAATTGCAAAAAAGTTTAACTGCTGTTAATCAAGATTTTGCAAGTATATGTTCATTTAACAGAATTTCAATGTTAGGTTCCAGATCTTTCCAGTATTTTAATAACAGCTTATTTACATTTGCCTAATTTTACCCATTTGAGAAACCAAAACCTAATTTGTTCATGCATTTTTTTTTCCATTGGGCTCAAAGTGGGAGAGGCTTAACCAAACGTCAACACAACCAGCCAATCACAGTTTTTGTACAAAATACGGAGTACTACCTGTTCTATACGTATTATTATTAATGTCTACATTTTAGTTCTACCTGAAGACTTCCCACGGAATTTGAACACATTTCCCTATCATGTATGATAATCGCGGTAATTTTGTTATGTTGGTGAGCACGACTAGCTAGCCGCTTTATCACAGAAACAATTTGGTTGAAGAAGTAAATATCTAAGTGACGTGATGACATAAAAAAAACTACAGAATTCAGAATGTATGAATTTGCATATTATCTGCAATTCAGCAGTCAGGCTACTTTTTCAGCTGCAAAAACTAAAAATACCTTGTCCTTTCTTCATCAGTGAAACGGTAACAATAAATCGAGAGTTCTTGAAATGTAATGCCCCTGTTCACTAGTTTTGCCTTAATAGTGCACCAGGAGGCTATGGACTTTAATACTTTCCCTGCTGCAATATGAAAAAATTTTTAAAAAACAAGAGAAACCACACCTGGACCCTGGGCACATGGGCTTACAGTGATTTAAAGAACAGCTGAGTTTGCAATACCTTTGCTCAGCTTTTTCAGCAAATGGCAGTGTTTCGTATTTAAGCGATAAAAACATTCTAATAAAAAACTTTACGAAACAATAGCGAGGTATAACAAAAGCTAAAGTTCTAAATTCTTCGTTGTGCAAGCATATACTGATCATTTACTATTCCAATTCCAAAAAAAAAAAAAATAATAATTCTATTCATCTTCATAACTGTAACACCGGACGCCGTAAGAGGATATTTTACGACATATATTTATAAAAAACCAAATAAACCCGTTTGGTATTTGTACAACTAAAGCTAGCTAAATAAAAACATTCCTGCACCTACAAAGATAGTCCTAATCCGCTAAAATGTCCTCGGTTTTAATAAGATTGATAAATGGTTTGGCATCCGAGGAGTCTGACCCCTCATCTTTTGGCAGTTCATCACCCGGCAGTGCCGACTGGCTGTCCGAATCAGAGGGGACCTTAGCATTTAGTGCGAAGCAAGTGTGCTTCATGACCTCACTGGGGCTAGACAGACTCATCTCACAGACACTGCATTTGTAAGGCCTGCTGGCGGACAGGAAGAGCGCCTCCACCTGGCTGTTGTCTTCGTTGGGGCACAGCTCTATGCTGCGCCTGTTGACCATGGTGTAGGAGTCGGAACTCTGGTGGAGACAGACGTGGCGTGCCGCCTGGTTGGCGCGACAGAAGCTCTTTCCGCAGGCGCTGCACTTGTACGGCTTGCCGGTGTGGATATACATGTGCTCTCTCCAGTGGCTCTTCTGGATGAATTTGCGGCCGCACGTGGAGCACTCGTACTTGCGTCGCTTGACCTCGCGCTCCAGGTCGACGGCCTCCAGGTTGTCGATGTCCGCTATGTCCGAGGGAGGTGGGGTCTCTGACTGCGACTGTAGGCCCTCCGCGTGGGGCGAGTCGGTTGCCGGGTGTTGCTCGCCGTCGCTGCCGCCGCCCCCATCGCTGGCCACACGCTGGGGCTCGTCTAGGTCTCGCAAACACTGCTCTGGGGTAGAGGCACAAGGAAGGGGCAAAACCCCGGAGAGAAGAGCATCCGAAGGGAACGTCACCTGAGTGTGGAGGAGAAGGTGATCCCGTAGGAGACCCCGCTGGCTGAAACGGTTCCCACAAAGGTGGCAGGAATAATGCTTCCGGAAGGATGCGCTCCTTTTCATGATGCTAGGCTTGACATGGAGGATGGTGTTAGCCCTGGGGCTCTCGCCCAGCATCTCCACGTCCTCCGAGGAGGACGGAATCGGCTCTGGGAGAGGCTCGGAGGGGCCCTTGGCCTCAAAGGCATCTGCCTCTAATGGGGGGGAGAGGTGTGTCCTGGACGAAAAGCCGCTGGGCTGCTGGTCTGAGATCTGGATGCCGTAGAGTGACGTAGTCAGCAGGGCGCTTTGTTCCACATGCAACAGTGTGGCCTGACTGGCCATGCTGGCTTCTTGGAGCAGAGGGAAGGCATGCAGGAACTTCACGCCCTGCTCCAGTCGCAGAGGGTCGATAAGCTGTGGGGCCAGCTTGCCTGTGTACATCAGGTTGAGGAGGTAGCTGAAGATGTCAGGCTGGATATCTGCAGGCTTCAGCCGGACACAGTCACTGAAGGGAGCAGAGAGCAGCAGTTAAAACAGGGATGAACAAAACACACAATCACAACTGGTAAATTCATCACGCTAAGACACTAGTGAAACCAACTGAAAAACCCAGATGCAATTCTACTGTGCTCCATATTTCTTGGTAGCTTAAAAACACATGCAGAGGCCGGGATAACTCATGAGAGCACTTTTATGAACGTAAATTATAGATCTACCAGAGCACCAGACGTGAGAGGGACCTTGCGATCTCCAGACCCTGGGGTGAGATCTCACTGTACCTGTCCTGGTGGATAAAGAGCATCCTAAAGTAGTTGGAGAAGGCCGCCAGGACAGCCTTGTGAGCTTTAAAGAAGACATCGCCGATGGCCACGGTGCAGTCACACAGGAAACCAAACCCTCTCTGCGCATTGAGCTGCTGGAGGAGAACGAGACCGTGGTTGGCCAGTTCCATTCTTCGACCTGTACAAAGCCAGAAAAACAAAAGTCAACTTCCTGTCAAGCCAACACAAAAAAAAAAGAAATAAAAAGAGCTAAAAGACATTCTGAGAAACCTATTTTGATGTTAATCTTAAAATTGACAGGAATTCTACCTGAGCGGCTTTAGGACTAATCCCGTCTATTAAAACGGTACCAAACTTACAGGGCTTAATTTTTATCAAATGTACTGGCAACAATTTAATAAACTCGCAACTGATCTGAATGTGAATCTTTGTTTACTTATTTTCAAATAAGCAGGTCATCTTCTTAGTAGCAATATATCATACAAAATTTGGACCCATCTAACAGCTCTGCGAAAGAACAAAATAAAAACAAGGCGAAAAATCATAACAATAATCAAATAAGAATAAGAGACTACAAGCCTGTCTTGGTTCGGCACGTAAGGTAACCGCGTGCGCCCATAAGGCGGTTATTTCCGACGCGGCTCGCGCTCGTTGCGACACCCAGAATGAGGCAAGAGGCAGCTCGTGCCTGGAAGTTATTACGCGACGCCTCGAGCCGCACCGGCAATGCGCTCAGCAGGGCTGCCGATACGGCAAACTGAAACCATACCGGTCAGGCTTTATCTGAAATCTTGCTTTTCCGTACACATACAAGCCGCCACGACGACAAAGTACGTTTTTTAGCAAAAGGTTACAGAGCGAAAAAAACAACAACAGAATGCTCGTTCTAACAGTACTTAGTTCATTGATCTTATTCCTTAAATGAAACAGATTTCTTTCATTTTCCCTGTATTTTTAATTTTGTTTTTTTTCTTCGTCTCTGTATTATTTATATATTTATTGTATTCTCCCTGGGCCTCCTTGGATAAGCTCCAGGCTAGAGGTTACTCTTTTCTGGAAATGTAGCATGAAGGATGGATGGATGATGTAGGTAACAAGCCTTGTTCTAATTGGATTAACTGTCACAATACTTTCTGTGACAACAAGGTCCAATCATTACAATGAAAGATGCATTATTAACATTAAAGACAAAACCTCATGTGTAATGTCCACTAAGATCTACCGCTCCCGGAGGCTCCCGGTCATCTAGCGTGGGATTGTAAGACTGCTGTGATTCAGCAGGGGGCAGAGCAATGAGATTTGGGTAAATTGAGCATTTCCATGGCAACTGATCACCACTCCCGCGCCAACAAGCGCCTCGGGTAATGAAAGCCAGCAGACACTGATTAAGCTGGGCTTCTCATTAGGGTTAAATAGGGCCGGCTGGGTGGAGTCAGTGGCGAGTTGGGGGAAGCACGAACACATTCCTGCTGAGGTGGCCTGGTTGTTTGTGCCTTTCAGGAATGTAACTTTAGAGAGACCTTATTTTTGATTCCCCCCCCCCCCTTCCAGTATGATCCCCACACTTCCATCCCAGCCTTGGTGTAGACACCCTTCTCTCTAACAGCCTGCGTTCCCATTACGCCTCACAGAAACTGCCCGTGTGATGGAAGCATTAAAGTTTAGTAAAAATAAAACAGGTGTGCGTTCAATACAGAGGAGACAACGGTGCAATGTCAATGAAACTTTACATGCTCCTGGTTTAAACAGCAGCTGATGGTGACTGAAGAAATAATTATATTTCAGAAAGAGTGGTCTAAATGACTGCTCTTATTTGCATTTCACTCGTTTGTATTTACCTCTAAATTACTGCAAATTCATTGTGTACTCCTAGATTCTCTAATTAGTAGCAGAAATTTATATTTGTCAGCCTTGACTGCTTGTTGAACATTTATACAATAAAGCTCAGCTCTTGGCAAAGCAATGCTGCGAATTGCTTTGCCAATACAGCTTATTAGAATTCTGAATTGTGTGTCAGGCCAGGAGTTGACCCTAAAACGGACAACAGCATCATAATACAAACATTCACAGGTGCAGGTCACTATTTCACCTGAACTTCTTTATTTATGCAGTCAGTTTGTATTTAAAAGTCACACAATATCTAAGTGACTGCAATCATCCACGCTATATAAAGTATTGCAACGGAAATGGCCAAACAAAAACTACTAAATTTTTCTCTTTTTATCAAAATTCTTCAAAACAAGTTTACTCTAGCTGACATTTATAGATGCAAACCGTCACAGCCGCATTTAAACATAAATAAGAAGCTGTGGATGCTTTTACAGATATGTGAGGAGCTGAATCCAAAGTACTAGATTCTTTTGAAATATTCTAACTTATTTCCAAGTCGTCAGTTACACTGCGGTAAAGCACCATAAAGTTTTGTTTGTTTGTTTTTCTTAATTAGTACTGTATCAAATGTAGGTTGCAACCCTAAAAAAATAATTCCCACCGAATCTTGCTATATATATATATATATATATATATATATATATATATATATATATATAT
>JAODKE010000028.1:17688323-17710371 GCA_026779605.1 Mormyrus hasselquistii | reverse complement strand
AAAAGCTGCTGTCACTTAAATTGCATGTTGTATTAGAGTAGCTTGATTGTCTGTTATACATCACATTGTGACGAAAGTGGTTTATCACATGCATACCACATGCTGTAGAAGAGCAATCCTACTCTTCTGGAGTGGTGACTTCCTGCAGAAGAATATGGCCCCTCCTTTAAAATGTGCTTCGCTGAATGTTTATGCGTTGCCTGGAGACCTCATTTTAGAACCGAGCATTAATTGACGAAATTCGCCGTACTTTGTAATCTTCACCGCCTCACGCCAAGTTTGCTTCTTTAGAAATGAAAAGATAATAGATGAGATAAAGTTTGAAATGGAAATTAATAGGTCTAGCGCTGACTCAGGTGAACTGTCTGCTTCATGTTTGAATGAAATGCCTTTTAATACGGTAAGTGTTATTAGACTGTCGTGCTTAATTGAACAGACTAGTTATTGTTTACGTGTTTGTGGTCGTGTTTTGACGTCTTTTCAGTTTAAGTCAGGGAAGAACTCTATCTCAAACACATTTTGCAAAAATGGCCTTTGGAATTGCACGTTGTTTTCCAAAAGATACGTTTTGATTTATTACAAAACAGTCAAACTAAATTATTTCTGTTAAACATGATAGGCTTATATTATATTGCATTTACTTTATGAGCTCATTGTAAATTTCGTTTAACAATATTTAGAATATTTAGAAGTCAAGTTATTGCTAAGTTATTTTACTTATTTGTGTACCTTTTCTGATCTAAATATTTCCATTCTCTCCTATATTTTATCTATTGAACATAAATTAAATTTAAGATTAAAATGAAACATAATGTTTATTTTCTAAATTTTACCCATTTTAAAATGACCAGCGCATATCCCAGACATTAATTTATTTAAATTTTCAGGAAACATTTTAATGCTACCCTGTAATCCTAGCTCAAATAAGTGGTTTTAAGATGGATGGATGGAAGGATGGATGGATGGATGGATGGATGGATGGACGACTGATGGAAGCAATTTAACACATCCTGTCATTATTCACAGCTCCAAGATCAGGTGGATGTTTTAAAGAGGAGGCTACAGGACAAAGAAAACATGATTTTGGCTCTGACATCAGACACGTATGATGCTGCTTGTGACACAGGGGCAAGAATATTACACACATATATATCCATCATTGTAACAAACACAACCACCAAAATGTCAATTGGCCTCATATTTGCAAAATTATATGCAGTCATCAGGGTGCAGGGAGTAGTGTGGCGCGTATCCAAGGCAGACTAGGACACAAAGTAGGCTACACCCTTCACAGGATCCCACAGAACTGTATTGATTTGGATAAAATAACGAATTATGTAATGTAGTAATAGTTAGTGTGCAGGCAGTTTCAGTCAATATTCTGGACACACCAACTGAAAGTCATTTATTTTTCAACGAGACAGCAATCCTAAACACACCTGAAGGTTATGTAAGTGCTGTATTATCTCATGAGCAAGCAGAGAGATGCGGAGTTGTGTCAGATAACCTGCTCCCCCACAGTCACCCGGGCGAAACCATATAGAGCTGCTCGGGGATGAGTTGGATGGAAGAGTAAGAGCAAAGCAGGCAACTTGTGCCCAGAACTTGTGGAAACTCCTTCAGGACTGTTGGAGAAGCATCCAGGTGGCTACATCTGGAAGCTGGTTGAAAGAACGCCGTCAGAGCAGAAGGGGGCTATTTTGAAGAAACTAAAATTTGAGAAAATTTTGAGATGAATGTTTCTCCTGGTTGTTACAATATTTGATATATATTACCTCATTGCATGGTGAATCACACAGGTAATACAAAGACATCTATGAAAAGCAGGTGTGTCAAAACTTTTGACTGGTGTTGTATGTCTATGTTGCATCTGTTGACCAGTAAGTACTCAGAGGAAAGACAGGAGGCTGAGCAGCAGCCCAGAGACGCGGGAAGGAGATACCAGGACGCTGCCTTCCGATTGGCTGACAGATTGTCCATCAATTTGAAAGGCAATGAAGATCCACTGGATTTTATCGTGCATCTGGTGACTATCAGGCTCCATGATCTCTTCATCGGCTAAGAAAACCACACCTCCTTTGTCACCCCCCCTTGTGTCCCCTCTCCACCCTTCCATCAGCGGGTAAGGCAGTGTTGCGGATTTGCTGTCGCAGGTTGACACGCTCTGCGAGGAGAAGGGCAGGAGAAGCAGCGAGATGAGGAGCCTGAGGAACTCCATGGCGGCCGGCGAGGTGGAGTGCAGGGCCAGCCGGCAGACGGTGATGCGGCTGGTGGCCGAGGTGCGACGAGAGCAGAGCCTCGCAGCGGCCCGTGCCGAGGAGGTAGAGACCCTCAGAAAGGTACGCAGCAGTCATCCACTGACTCTCTAACCAAGGCTCTGCCCATTAATGAAGGCAAGTTAGAGCTAAATGAGATACCTAACTGCAGATGGATGGGTGGGTGGATGGATGGATGGTATTTTTAATTGTATTTTTCTGTCAGTATGTTTATGTCTCATTACAAGGGCATAATTATGGATTAAACATTAGGGGGGTTGAGGTCCCCACCTATTCATCATAACAGTATGATTATATGGGGAGGGGGGTTTGTTTTGGCCAGTTCTGATTATTACGGGGGTTATAACCCCCCCCCCCCCCCCCCCCCCGTAACTTACGGCCATGTCTCAATATATTATGTTTAAATGTCTGTTATCTTTTTGTATTACTGTTTCATTGCCCTATGACCAAATGAATTGAAATTTCATCTTGTGTATGAACCCTGTATCATTTAGCTGAAAATGACCATAAAGTTAATCTGGCCTGACTATACAGTACCAGGAAGTTCACGTGAGCCTCCGCATGGTCGTTGTTATTAAACTATATTAATTCTCATGTTTCTGTGTTTCACAGGACCTCGAACAAGCTCTGCTGGCCAAGAGGAAGACTGAGGCGGAAAGCCAGGCCCTCAGGGAGAAGCTGGAGTCAGGCCAGCGTGCCCTAGCCGACTCCCAGCAGGAAGCCGGCCGCCTGGGCAGGCATTCCCAGGAGCTGAGCCGACAGCTGCGCTGCAGCCAAATTGAGGCCCAGGCTGTGAAGGCCCTTCTGCGGGCCTTTGGGGAGGAAGTGACAGAGCACATCCGTGACCAGAGCAGTCCAGCCTCAGAGGAGGATGTTCAAAAAAAGCTCAGGGAGCTCTGTAGAAGCAGAGAAACAGGCGCTGAGGTGCAATACACAAAGCCAGGCCTCTGTGTCCAAATTACAATGATTTCATGTGCTGCTGTATTACACACATTACAGCTTGGCGAGTCTTTGTTTTTCTGTGTCATCACAAATACCTATACTTATATCAAATAGTTCTATTTTTCAATCCAGTTAAACCAAAAGTTTAAACTGCTACTTCCCTTACATTTTTCTTTTGTTTTGTCTGTGTTGCTGTTAAATGCAGAATATTCCAGAAATCGAGGATGGTTTATCTGAGGTTTTGGGGGAGCTTGCCAGGCTGTTTGGTCTCCACCAGGGGGTGCTAGAGAGAGCCCGCTCAGCCGAGCAGCAGGTGCAGGAGCTAGGAAGGCGGCAGAAGGAACTGGAGGCCGAGCTGGTGATGGCGGACGTGCTCCGCGATGGGCTGAGCCATGAAAGGCACAACGTGAGGGGCGGGGCCACTTTGGTGCACCGGGTGTCTGTTGGTGGATTCAGATCAATGTGAAAGAGCTGATATTACCACGTCTTACATACTGCATGAACCACGTTTACTCTGAAAATGGATGATACTACTTTCATAGTTATATTATACCCTACTACATTAAAGAGATTTACAAAGTAAATTCTTTTAGTGGCTGATGAAAATTGAATGTTTAACAATAATAAATACATTTCATTAAAATATTTCTCCTTGCTTGAATTTAGAAGATAATAATTGTCATTGTTGACACACCACAGCACACAGTGCACAACAACGAAATGTGTTCTCAGCATTTAACCCATGTGTGACATTGTGACATAGCAGGGGGCAGCACCTGGGGAGCAGTACCTTGCTTAGGGTACATCAGTGGTGCCTTCCTGGTTGGGGATTCGAACCTGCAATCTTTTAATTAAAATTCCCTAACCATTAAGCCACCACTGCCAATTGGAGCAATATGTCAACTAGTCAGCTACATACCTTATCAAGTCTAGTGAAGTGGGTCTGGGTTTCAGTTTTTATATACTTTCATACCACTAGGGGGTGCTTCATGTCAAGGATAAAGACCCATGTGGAAACTTGGGGAAGAAATGTGAGCCATAATGTCAAAACCCGAAAATGTATTTTGAATGCAATTTCTGTGATCATCTGGTGATTAATAAGAAGAATGTTCTCAGAAGCTTGTCTCTTTTCCGTTGAGCACAGAACCTGCGCTTCCTCGGGCAGCTGTCAGAGAAGCTGAAGCTGGAAAGGGTTGCCGCAGAAGTGGGCTTTGACATGCAGGCGGAGGCGATTTTGCTGCGTGTGGAGCGACTGGTGAAGCAGGAAGAGCGTGCTTTGGTGGAAAGCAAGACTATGGCTCGTGATCTGCAGAGAAAGGTTGGAGGAGTTTATTATTTTTAACACTAACAAAGCTAAGGGCAGAATGTGGTGAAATGACCACATTATTGCATGTAACAGTGTCAGTTCTGAGGTAACACTTTCCCTGTTTTCCTTGGCAGCGGTAGGAATGTGGCCGGGGGTTAAGGCTAAATCATCATCTGTGTGTACAAAGCGGGATTTAGCCCTGGTGTTCTGCCCTGTCTCGCACAGATGAAGGCCCAGCGAGAGCAGCTACAGAGCAAGGAGCTGCACATGGATATGCTGCGCAGGAAGGTGACCCAGCTGGAGGAGGAGAAACGAAGCCGTTCGGCGCTGGCCGTGGAGCGTGACGACGCTCACCTGACAGCCCGCAAGCTGCAGAAGAAGGTGGAGAGGCTACAGAAGGAGCTGGAGGCCTTGCACCACTCAGACACTGAGCTTAAAGCCCGTCTTTGTCATACCAATGAGCTCAAGGTATGGCCACAAGTGCGTCAAGAATTATGGGATACTGGAGGACAGACTACCAGATAGCTATACCTCAGATATCCAAAACATTCTTTTATTCATAGATTGTCTTAGCACTTGATGTGCTGGAAGACTTGCTATATGACGGATTAGGAAGATTTCATTGATTCGTCATGGTTTAGCTGTTTATTTTTATTAATTGCTGTCCAGTTGATCATGGACTTCTAATGGCAATACAGGCAGCACATCTGCACAATCTATCTCCTGACAAAGGCATCAGACATCCCAAAGCACGTTGATTGTTGTGATTATTGAATCAGCCATCTTTCTGACCATCCTCTTTCATTTTTACCTTCAACTTTCCCTGTGCATTACATCTTCTCATGATATGCCTAAAAAAAGAAAATTCATGGAAAGTCTCATATTCTGAGCAGTTCTCTCTTCTTAGAAGATTTTTTTCCCAAAGTCCTTCATTACAGCTCTGCAAATGCCAGTCTGGGATGTATTTATTCACTGATGGGTCTTTTCTTGTTGATAACTCTTCCATGGAGGCAACCTTGATATGATTTCATCATCATGAAGTTATCTGCCAATCATAACCTGTGTTTTCTTTACTTTTAGCTGTAGTACTGTCACGTCCCTACTATGCTGCTAGGGATGGGTGCTTGTGGTTGACAAATGGATGGTTATAC
This sequence comes from Mormyrus hasselquistii, assembly GCA_026779605.1. NCBI lineage: Eukaryota > Metazoa > Chordata > Actinopteri > Osteoglossiformes > Mormyridae > Mormyrus > Mormyrus hasselquistii. The sequence continues at coordinate 17,704,696 of JAODKE010000028.1, read as the reverse complement.
AATTAGTTATGGATTTTTAGTACACTTTCATTAAAAAGTTTGTACCTTTAAGGCTGCAATACTTGTCACTGGGGCTGTACCCTCAAGAGTCTGCCAACTGTATCTTAGCTGTAGGTAAATGTACCTTTTAAGGTACCAAACTGGACTCTGAGGAACATTTTGTACCATTGGGGTACATTAATGTTGTTTGTATCTTGGGGTATAAAACGGTCCAAGGGCTGTACTCTTTTTTTCTGACATTGTAGGCACTTCTATTATTTCCAGGAAGCAGAACTGTTTTCCTTTAGTGTGTGCCATGATGGTAGCACATGCACCATGGCATTCCTGATTTCTTCCCCCTTATTTACCTCTTCTCATTTAACGAAAGCTGACGCGTATGTCTTGATTAATATGAAGATCAAAGTCCTGGAGCAGAATCAGACCATTGAAGTCCAGGGCAAGAGCCTTGACAGACTGCAGAAGGAGAAAGCAAAGGCGGCAGAGAAGTTAGCCATGGAGAAGTCCAATCTGGAGAGCAGATATCAGGAAGCCATGGAGGGCCAGCAGCAGGTCCAGCGATCTCTGCAGAGTCGCTCCAGTGAGCTGAGGATTCTCCAGCAAACTGTGCTGGAGCTCACTGAGAAAGAGAGACAGGTAAGACAGGCTAACACTAAAGTACACTTAGATGAGTGAATGTTACATTTATATAGCACTCACTACACAGTAGCAGGAGAGAGTTTATCGGGTGTATATAGGGAATGATTCGGAGGTCAGATTTGAAAGGGCCACAGTGGGTGATTTTAGCTGAATGACAGCACCATTTTTACAGAACAGTGTCCCCATCACTGCACTGAGACATTGGGATCCCAGCAGATCACAAAATGCACTAACTTGCTGGCCACACAAACACCTCATCAACCCAGCTTTCCTAGTTGGTTTCCCATCCAAATGCTGACAAGGCCCAAACATGCTTAGTTTCAGATGGGTTACCTAGTCTGAATTGCAGAGGGTATGACTACTGCTAGCACATTGCTAAAACTTTTAATTTAAGATGTTTTCCCATCTCCTTGTTCCTTTCTACTATTTTTTAGTTGACAGACTTCCGTAAGGTAGTGGCCAGCATGCTCGGCCTGGACATCAACACATTGGCCGTGCCCGACTATGAGATCATCAAGACGCTGGAGGGGTTTCTCCATGCGCTTCCACACACGCACCAGCTTTGCCGGTGCCTGGATCACCCCCATCGCCAGCTCACGTTGGACTAGGCCCTGGCTCGATATACCAACACAGAGAACGTCTGGGAACCTCCTCCACGGTCAAGAAGAGCAGCTATTTATGGCTGCATTTCTATGTAACAATAAACCAGTACGCTGAGCACAAACTTTATTTTATTTCCTTTCCTGATTGCACGTTAAATTCCAAAATCAAATAAATGTCATAATCAGAATGTGGAAAATTGTTTTTATTATAGTCTTGATTGTTATACTATAAAATACACTATATGGACTATAGTACTGAGATATGCCTCTTAATCAATGAATTTAGGTGTTTCATTCAGACCCATTGCCACAGGTGTATACAATGAAGTACCTAGCCATGCAGTCAGGTGTACGAACAATTGTGAAAGAATAAATCATTTTGAAGAGTGAATTCATGTGTGGTACTGTCATAGGATGCCAGCTTTTATGAAATTTCTTCCCTACTAGATATTCGATGGTCATCTGTAAATGGTTCTGCAAAGTGGAAGCATTTAGGAACAAGAAAAACTCAGCCATAAAGTGGCAGAACATGTAGAATAGAATAAACCTTTATTATCCCACAAATGAGAAATGTAAAGTAACAGGGCAGGGTCTCCTAGTGCTGAGGTGCATAGTGTGTCAAAATCCCCAACGTTCTGTTCTTTCAGTAACTGCAGAGATCCAAACTTCCTCTGGAGTTAACCCCCGGCCCAAAAACTGCACTGGGAACTTCATGGAATGAGATCACTGGACTCACTGGAGCAGTGGAAACATGCTCTGTGGAGTGACAAATTATGCCTGATGGATGAGTCTGGATTTAGCGGATGTCAGGAAGCCATTACCTGCCTGATGGCCTTGTGCAACTGTAAACTTTGGTGGAAGAGGGATAATGGCATGGGGTCGTTTTTCAGGGGTTGGGTTCGGCTCCTTAGTGCCAGTGAAGGGAAATCTTAATGCTTCAGCATACCAAGACATTTTGGATAATTCTACATTTCAAACTTTGTGGGAAGAGTTTGGAGAAAGCCCTTTTCTGTTCTAGCTTGACTGTGCCTCACTGCACAGAGAAAGATCCATAAAGACATGGTTAGGTGAGTTTGATGTAGAAGAACTTGACTGCCCCCCCATTGAACACCTTTGGGTTTGACTATAATGGAAATTGCGAGCCAGTCCTTCACGTTCAAACTCAGAGCCGGACCTCACAAATGCTCTTCTGGCTGGATGGTCAAAACCTCCCAGAGACGCACCCCATAAACTTGCGGAATGCCATCCCAGAATAGTGGCAGCTGTTAAAGGAGGGACCAACTCCATACTGGTGCCTATGGATTTAGAATCGGATGTCATGAAAGTTGCTGTAGGTGTAATGGCCGGGTGTTCTGGTACTTTTGTCCATGTATTGTATGTATGCACTGTTAAATAATTTAGTCTTATGTATTATGAATGATCGCTTTCAGTACAAATGTCTTATTTATGACTTATTTTCCAAATCACTGTGACATTGTGGCACTAGCTTGTCTTTGCTGGTTCTTCCCCCCCCTTTTTTCACTCCTTTCGTCGAGGAACACTAATCTCCCTGGATTACAACTTGACCTGACACTGTTAAGGTTGTTCTTTGCGATATGTACATCATATTCGGTCTCTTACCCAGTAATCTGATAACACACTGTCATTTTGGCTTCACAAACACAATGTTAACTCTTGCAGAACATTGTTCAATGTCGGATTTTATCAATCAGCCTTAGCGTGATCCGCTCATCTGGTGTCGGGTTGTCGTGAGCCCAGCTGTCTCAGGGGGCATCCTGGGTAGTGAAAACTGAAGGTTAAGAAAATGGAGTTAATTTGGTTGAACAGCAGAGTGTAAATGGACCCGTGAAAAGGTAAACATGACCGTCAACTTCTGATGAAGAGGTAGGGGCAGTGAGCTACAGATAGAATTGCTGTTTTATTTTAGAGTTAGATATATGTGAATTGAAGCTTCACTGATTTCCACCTCAGGTAAAGTGTAGATTGAGTCTAATTTCATAGGTGAGAAGTCATTCATGCCTGTCGTTTGTTCACTTGCAGGCTAGAGCTCATGTGTAAATGGTGAATATAATTGGAAATGATAAGTTTTAAGCACAGCCCTCAGGATAATAGTGCCTCAGGAGTGAGCCTTATCAGTGGGGTCAATGTGACCCAGCATATTCCATCCATTTATCTATTTCCAGCAACCGCTTCTGAAAACCGAAATGACACAGTGTGCTTTTTTTCTCCGGAAGTTTTAACAACTGATTTTCCACAAAATATGTTCCATCCATCCATCCATCTTATAAGAAATGATGTTTAAGAGATTTTTATTTTGGTGTAAAGCTATGAAGATATGTGTGTAAAATTGTGTCATTTTAACCATCTTAAAACCTCTCCTAAAGTCACTCTGGTATTTGCAGATAATCATCCAGTACACCAATGTGGGCCACTTCCCCATCTAGTACAGTTAATCAACCCCTCATTGAGCTGTTTAACCAATTACATTAGTTAATTAATTAATTGAGCTGGTGGTGACATTTAACAGACACATAGAATTTGCTGAGGTGCCCCTGAGGAGAGTTGTTCATCTAGCCATCCATTAAGATATCAGTAACGTTTTGGCGAACATAAGAAATTCTTGTTAGTTTTCATTGTTACTGTTAATTTGCATTAGTTCAAGTTTTGTTTTTTGTTCCGAGCAAAAATGCACCTATTACCCAGATAAATAGCTTTAAACACGTCCTTTGACTGCCAAAGGCATTTGCACAACACTGTACATGTACGTCATGCTGAACTGAAGAAAGCAAAACAACCATAAATATCGTTTTTGCTTTCAGTGTCAGAAAAACATCTGCCAAGTACACTAAATAAAGGTAAGCACATTGTTTTTGTTTTGCAGGCATTACTTACTAGAATATACTTGTGTTATAGCATGTGTTACTGTCTATTCAACCCTGAAGCTCTATTGTAACTGGTCAAATGCACTTTTATGGATGTAAATGACTGTGCAGGTGAAAATCATTCGGGGGAGGGGACTGCTGCCAAGACACAAGTCACACAGTAACCACAGAATTTGTTACGTAAGATTACTGTTGGAATTTTCAAAGAAATGTTCATTTATTTCCCTGCAAGTGCTTAAGGCTGATTTTCACATAACAAACCCTTTGTTGTGACAATTTTCAAAATGATTTATGCTAATGATCGATTTATGAAATAGCGGCCTTCATAGGAAGCGATGTATTAAGTTATGCATTACAGTCTCTGACGTGGGATCCTTGGGTTGTAGTAACAAGCATTGGCAATGATGGTATCAAAGTAACACACACAAAGACATCCACAGATTCAAGCCATTCAGAAAATGTCTTTATTGTCTGATGTTTTTAGGATGATCCAAAAAAATGTGACAAGACTTATGCATCAAGCATTGATTTTCTGATCAAATGCAAAAACAAAAGCTATGACTGGCATTGACTCTGCACAGTCATTTGTGCTATGAGTGGTACCGTCAAACAACAATGGAAAAGCCGTTGATCTGACTGTTTTTTTCTTGCACCTGGAAGAAAAATTGAATTATTGAGTTTTCTGTCACTGAATGATAAAACGTTTATTCCTAATTGTATAAATTGGCATTCAGAGCCAAGCGCTGACCTCGGTTTATTTGCAGTGTTACTATGACCTGGTCTGTGACACAGTATTGATTTCCCTTGGGCTGCTGTTTTCGGTTCCGCTTGTACTGTGACCTGCCAATTTTGGCTGGACATTTAAAAAGCATTTGTCAGTGATCACTAGCCCTTTAGTCCACCGGCAGCAGATCAGGAACACGGTAGGAATGGGAGGGTCATCTGCAACTTGCCCCTGCTTCGATTAAGCAGCACAACTGCTCAAATTGAGGTATGTAATAATTAGTGAAGAATAGCTGTAAATTGCAATGGCGTTTCACGGCACCAAGCCATAAATCCTAGCAACGGTGATATTAAAAATTAGAATCAAAAACAGAATGTTTTGTGTTGTGGTGCGTTTGAAGAGGAAACAAGAGAACTTGGTGTGATCTAATGTCACATGACCATTAAAGACCTATTAAAATGAAATGAATTGACTTAACAGCCTTTTACCTAGATTCAGGTCAGACAAACAGGCAAACAAAAATATGACTGTAATACTTATAGTATTAGCAAGAATCATTATCCATTATTTTGTGATATAGCCAGTCCGACGATATTGCTTCAAATGCTAGAAAGGCCGGCCTGGTCAGGTTATTGGATATATCAGAGGCCATACTGTATGGTTTTATATAAATCCCAAAGTAACTGTTTTTTATTACATTGTGTTTTTTTTCATTGCCTGTTAATGCATCATAATATCAGAATTTCTGTTCAGATTAGATGCTAATTATAATCAAAAACAAAAAACAAAAGATGTGGATCTGCGAATCTTCTGAACCATTGTATATATAAAATTGCGCAGAAGTCTGGTATGTTCTGGTTCTTGCAGAGGGTCTGTGTAGCAGGTATAGATTTCCAAATCTACTGATAAATACTCACAAATAACTTGGACCAGCGATATACAAAGAAGGAACCTAACAGTTCAGTCCATAGAGCTGCAGCCAGCACACCTACAGCTTACGCTCCTTTTGGGGAGAAAAGAAGCTTCTGATTTGCTAATGGCTTCCACTGAATGCTTGTCAAAGGCAGGCTAAGAAACAGCTTTGCAGCCACAAGAGGGAGATTTAGCTAAGTCCCTCATTGACACACAGCGATTCAAGATCAAGTCCTGGCACTTCTCAGAAGACGAGAGGAGGAGCTTTTGTGTTTTTTTCCCAGCTGCGTCACTGCAAACCAGAAGCACAAAAAAAAAAAATATGTGTATTTTTACTGTGATCATGTCCAGGCTGGCACTCAGTAGGACGGCCCGGGTCCTGTTGCTGCAGAGAACAGAGGCCAGAGAGCGGGAGGTGATTGGCTGTTCCCCCGACAGGCTTCTGTCTGAGAGGGCTCGAGGTATCATGTACCTGGAGGAGGAATATATGGACTGCGGCCATGAGTATGGCTCCCCCGCAGTCTCTGCAGCCCCGACATACCAGCCCAGCAGCCTGGACTTTCAGACGGACCCCTCCGACAGCCTGGGATACAGCTCGGATGCCAGTCTGCAGTCCCTGAACTCCGTGTCCTCCAGTTCCCTGGTCTACATACCCAACAGCCCACAGCTCTCCTCCTTTATCCATCATCATCCTCCCAACCAGCAGGGGCACTGCTACATGGGAGGAGAGCAGAGCAGCTACCGGCAGTGGGAAGGAACGCCTTCGTCGGTCAGCAGGTGAGGAGCTTAGAAGTTTAGGGTTCCACAAGAGACACTGTTCCTGTTCCTAAAGGACCAAGAGCCAGATATTTCAACCAGCTTTGTAGATTGATATGATGAAATGTGAAAAAAGGCTTTGTCTGACAGAACAATTAATGAACTGCAAGCCTTAAAATGTATTAAATTAAATTAATTTTAAAGACTGCAGCTAAACGTGGCTTCTTCACTTCCATTACTGTTTTTATGTCTGCCATTTGGATGATGGGAAATTAATTGCAAGAGTCTGACCGGATGTTATTTTCCTGTAAAGACGGAAATAGCACCTTCTGTGTACCTCCTCAGCTGGTTCTCTCTACCTGTTTTGATAAATCATTTGCATCAAAATCAAATATATTAATAGCTAGGTTATGTAAAGTTATCTGTTAATGCACCAAATACATACAGTTATTTTTTCAGGGAATTTCTGGCTAATGGCTAATAATGACATATTACTAATTAATGAATTTAGAAACTTGCTGCATTGTCCAGCTTGCTTTGATTCTGGCATAGAATCAAAGAATTAGATAAACAATTAAATCACTTTGCACTCTCATTACCATACTCAAAATTGCTTGAATATTTTTTTATACCACATTGCATAATCCATTTGCTACACATCAGAACTTCAGAATTACTAAAAAGCCCATTTAGCAATGTTTGTATGTACAAAATAAAATAATAAATAGATTATAGCAGTAGCTTTCCCATTTTCTCCAGTTTCTTGCTGTTACCTATTCTAGGTTTCCCAGGTAGATTAACATTCTAGAAGTCAGTACTAGTCTAGTCTAGTCTAGTCCAGTTTAGTTGGAAGTGTGAATTTAAATGATCCAGATCCTTTGGGTCATTTATCTGTTGGACCCTTACACAGCAGCTGTATTATTTATGTTACGCAGTAAACTCCCATCTTTGTACAGGTCCAGCACAGCAAGCAGTCGGCAGTGTGTGCAGAACAAGCTCTCTGCCGACACTCCCCTGCCAAAGGGGGCGCTAGAGCCCCTGCCAGAGACGCGCTACTGTGCCGTGTGCAGCGACTATGCCTCAGGATACCACTATGGAGTGTGGTCCTGTGAGGGGTGCAAAGCCTTCTTCAAAAGAAGCCTGCAAGGTGCCCCTTGTTGTTCTTCTTCTTCTTCTTCTTCTTTTTTCATTGTTTTTTTCCCATTTCTATTATTTTCATTCTTCTTTTTTTATTCTCCATCTTGTTCTTTGTCTACTGCTTTATCATCATCATTATCATCATCATGATCTTCTAATTCTTCTTCTCCTTTTTCTTCTTCAGTGTCTTTTTCTCCTTCTTCATCTTCTTCTTCATCTCCTGCTTCTTCTTCATCTTCTCCTTCCTTTTCTTAGTTGTCATTGTTGCTTTCTTCATAGCAAGGTAGTTTAATAATTGTTATATTTAGTCATTTAAGGATGTCAGTAGGAATTTTGTTTTAACTTTAAGGTCACAATGACTACATGTGCCCCGCGACCAACCAGTGTACCATTGACCGGAACCGCAGGAAAAATTGTCAGGCGTGCCGTCTGAGGAAGTGCTGCGAGGTCGGCATGATGAAAGGTGGTGGTACGTAATCATCAGTAACGGCTAATTCAATTAAAAAAATGTACCCAAAGTGATTAAGTTAGCGAGGTTGTTTTTTTACATTCTTAAAATCAAGATTAACAGGAAATGTGAATCCTGGGAATGAATGAACAGAGTAAACAATTTAATAATCAGCCTGTAGCAAAATTGGTGTTTTTGGTGTTTAAAGGGGCAATCTTTATTCTTTCATAAATCCTTAACCATTTCCCCTCACAGGGCTGTGCAAGGTGCGGCAAGGGCGAAGGCAGCTACGGCAGAAATGCCTGGACGTGGGGCGTCCCAGTCCGTGCTACTACAAACCGAACTCCCAGCAAAGAGTGGCCCCGCCCCTGCCGACAGAGACCCCGCCCCTGCCATCAGAGGCCCCACCCCAACGCAGACCTGACAGGCAGAAGCACAGCCTGTGCATGCCTGCGGAGCAGTTCCTCCTGCTGCTCCTGCATGCCGAGCCTCCTCCCCTCAGCACCAGGCAGAAGCACAGCCCGCCGTACACGGACATCGCCATGATGACGCTGCTCACCAACCTGGCCGACAAGGAGCTGGTGCACATGATTGCATGGGCCAAGAAATTACCTGGTAAAGGGTCAACATGGCCTAGTGAAGACCGAAGACGCTGTTACTTAATTACCTTTTCTATGAGTATAGCTCTCTACTAAAAGCATGGCTTCGTAATTCGTGCAAATTGTGTTTAATGTATGACTTTTGGGCAATTTGTTTTGAGTGTTTTTCCATTTTGAAATTATAATTCGCACACATGTCCATTTGATTGCGTAGATTTATTTATTTTTTTTAACAAAAACATGAATTGCCAGTAACAATACTGTCTGGGCAAACTTATGGTTTTTAGGGGGTTCCTCAGCTGACGCCTATCTCCACAGGGTTCCTGGACCTCTCGCTCCATGACCAGGTCCAGCTGCTGGAGAGCTCCTGGCTGGAGGTGCTGATGATCGGAATCATCTGGCGCTCTGTCCCTTCTCCCGGGAAGCTCATTTTCGCTCAGGATTTCATCCTAGATAGGTAGGGATACTTTATCCCACAGGAAAAACCTTGCCTGTGAGTTTAGAGCAATTACCCTACCATTCAGGACACACACTCCATTATTTCTACTTTGACACTTTAGTCAATTTATACTGCCATGGATGGTCTCCCAGTATATTTTATATCTATGCTGCTGAAATGAAGATCCATTGATTGAACAAGCTTCCTGATCCTGGTCAGGGTTGTGGGGGGGGGGGGGGAGACTGCAGCCTACCCCAGGCATCAGAGGGCACAAAGCAGGAGGACACCCTGGATGGGACCCTAGTCCGTTTGGCAGCACCAGCAGGGCCCACCCAAGGCATATGTGAATATGTGACTGCTTACGGCCACCAGGGGGGGCTCCATCTCACCAGCCTGCCTGAATAGGAAGGAAGATGACAAATGACAACTAGGTTAATGAAATTTTATCAAAGGGTTGGGCCAGCCCCGGGCACCCATTAACCTAAATGAGTGTCTTTGGACTGGGAAAGGAAGCCTGAGTATCTAGAGGAAACTTGTGCGGTACAGGGAGAACATACACGCGCACACACATTTATTTGGACATTTATGGTTAATTGTCAAGCCCCCATCGGTTGCCGAGTTACTAAGAGGCTTCTGTGCTCCCATCCCCACCCAGGAGCGAAGGGAGTTGTGTGGAGGGGATGACGGAAATCTTCGACATGCTCCTCGCTATGGTCTCCCGATTCCGCTCCCTCCAGCTCAAGACGGAGGAGTTCATCTGTCTCAAAGCCATCATTCTGTTTAACTCGAGTAAGCTCTCTTAGCTACAGCGTGAACGCTACTCAAATGTATAGATAAAATGCATTGAAATAGGGAGATATATTCACTTAGTTCTGTACTAGGATGTAAGTCTTGGTATATCCCTAATACAAATCCAATTCTGGAGAATGTTATACACAATAGCTAGGATTTCTCAGAGTTGCCCCCTTACTGTGACTCTCCAGGCACCTTCTCGTACCTCTCCAGCTCTGTCGAGAGCCTGCATGACGGCCCCGCGGTCCAGTACGTGCTGGACAAGATCGTGGACACGCTTATCTATTGCATCAGCAAGTCAGGTCCTCCGGATCAGCATCAGGCCCGGAGACAGGCGCGGCTCCTCCTTCTGCTCTCCCACATCCGCCACATGAGGTGAGCACCGGGTAGTATTATGTTGTATGTTTCATAATTTTTTTATGTGTTCATTTTTTATTTAGGGTGCAGTGCTGTGCATGTCATGTGCAGTGATCAGTGTCTTTGGTTTATGATCGCTGATTTTTTTTTTTGGTTATAAAATTTTATTCCTTTTACTAGAACAATAAGCCGTTGAAATAATTTAATGAAAATGACAGTATTTAATATGTAGTTCTCAAATTTTATTATGTAACTAAATTAGCTACATTCTTATTTTGAGTGTGATGCATCTAATCACATCACCTGTGGCCCACCCTGTCTCCATAGCAACAAGGGCATGGAGCATCTGCACAATACCAAACGTAAGAACATGGTGCCCCTGTATGACCTGCTCCTGGAAATGCTGGATGCCCACAGACTTCGCTCCCCAGGTAGTGCTGAGCCGACCAGGGTGCCCCCGGACACAACCCCTGTGTCCCTGTCCCTCCAGAGCAGCCTTAATGTGCCGTCATAGTGATTTATTACTCTGCTCACCCAACCAGCCGTGCAGGTCGTACCACATTGCATGTAAAATGGGGTGGACTGTCTGCTGCACTGGTTATCGGAGCCATTTCTCCTGCAAGTTCATGCATCTTTGAATGTGTAATGACTTATCAGCAGGTGCCGAATGCCTTTGAAATCTCTGCAAACCTGATAGATAAACGGAGTAGCATTCATTTTTGGAACCTTTCTTTTGGACTTCAGAAGACTTGCAAACAAGCCTAAGAATGATGACAGCTGACGGAGCTGCTGTCTTATTGATTTTAGTGTCAGAAGGTTTTATTTCTTCTCTCATAAGCAGTAATCCTAAAATTGAATGAGGCAAAAGTGTGGAGATTTAAAGAACACGGCTGAGCAAAGTGCATTATACAGTAACTGCCTGTATATTAAAGGTTTGTTGTGCCAAGTCTTCAGCACTGCATTTCAGTGTTTCACTCACATTGTAAAGTAAACCAGAACAAATAAAAACTAAATCTCTGTATGGTTTGCTGTTAAAGTTCACCTTTTTCTGCTGTCATATATCACAAACCAGACTGCTAGTTAAATTTATGCCAGTGATGCCACACTTTCTCTGTAGTAGGTTTCATAAAAAACAATGAGCAGAATTATGGTTTTGGAGTGAAATTGAGCTAATAAAAAAATCTGTCACATTTTCTTGCTTCCAAAACTGCAAATTGATACGTTTGTTCAAATGTCTCTTACACGCAGTTCTAGGTATTAACATTTGGTTATATTAAGTGAACAGTACTTGACGTAATAAAGTTGAACGTTGCACTTGACACGCCAACTCATCTTTGTTTTTATCTACAGTGTTATTTGTTCCAACAAACACCCATTTTGCAGCTTCAATAGCAATACTGATTATATCTAGTGCATATCAGACATTAGAATTCAAAAAACAAAAGCACACCAAGACAGTTTTAAACAATAGATGTACAGTATATAGTGTTTAGAAAATATTCTGTAATTCCATAGCATAAATGGTATACAGATAAATGTTTTTTGTATATTTAAAATATGTGCATTCAAGTATCCATTAAATTTAGTGACTAAGAAAACTCTAAAGATATTGTTTTAGCCATAGATTTCTTTGTCATATATAAGTTTATTTCTTTTTTACATTATTACACAACTTATTGATCTTACGTCCAGATACAGTTTAAGTAAAAATACAGCTTTCACACTAAACATAGTTTGCATTCATATCCAAGATTATTGTTGCATGCTAAGAAGTACATGTAAAAAAATAACTGCATTATGGGCTATTTCAACAATATTTTACAAATCATTCAGTCAAGCAAGATCACAGATGTCTGCTAAAAAACAAAAAAAAAGAACTATTCTGGAAAATAGACATGAGAAAATGGCATATGACATTGGTGTTCGAAGACGTTAAGTATTATGTTCGTTTTTTTGGACAGTCATCGTCAGCTTCAGTGAGCTCCTCGAATAAGTTCTCTTAAGGAATGATTCATTTTTGATACGGAAAAAGGTTCAGCAGGTCCAGACATTATGGCTGATCTCGGCAGCCACTTGCACATCGAGGCAGTTGCCGTTAAATAAACAGCAGCTCAGAACACAAAGACAATGCCATCGGCCATTTTTTCGCAGATGCTAGGGCGCCCCCTCTGGGCACTCATGATGGCGGTGGACCACTGGCGTAGTAAAGCATGGAGTGCAGGGAGGAGGCAAAGCCATTGGAGAAGGAGCAGCTGTAGGGGGTGGCCGGTACCAGGCAGGCCGCGCAGAGGAGCAGCAGCAGCAGTAGCTGGAGGGGCAGAGCAGCCCAGAGCACACGACGCAGGAAGTCTTGCCTCCGGGGCAGCGGCGCCAGCATGGCCTCAGAATGGGAGGAAGCGAAGCCAGCGTCTCTGGGAGACCTGTTCAGACATAGTCAGGATATAGCTAGCTAGCTGCTAGCCGCATGCTATATGTGCTAGCTAGGCCTATTACAGTAAACAAGTTCTTACATTTATTCCATAGACCGATTTTAAAAGTTGAATGGAAAGATTGTGTTACTGAGTATACTGAGTAAATTGAGGTTTTTTACTGACAATTAATTTAACCATTTATGTGTGTGTGTGTGTGTGTGTGTGTGTGTGTGTGGATTAGGTTTATATTACATTGTGGGGACCAAATGTCCCCCACAGTATTATAAAAACCTGTTATTTTGACATTTTTTACCATAAAGATCTGAGAATGCAATCAAAAAACTAAAAATGCCAAAAGTATCGTATTTAGTTTGGTTACTTATGGTTAAGGTTAGGGTTGGGTAGGGGTTAAGGTCGTCATGCTGGCATTATAGTTTTCTGGAGAGTCCTCTCAAAGATATAATTATAAACCTGTGCGTGTGTGTGTATTTAGCCTCCCTCATCAGTTGTGATGGGCATAAAAAGCTTCACGAACCATTTGCTGTATTTTTTCACCCCACTAGATGGTGCTCTTGGTTTGCTTTGAGGTATGCTTTGAGCAGACAGCACCACCTACTGGGGTCAGAAAATACAGCAAACGGTTCACGAAGCTTCATTTGCCCATCACTTCTCATTAGTAATAGATCAAAGGCCCTCCAAAGTTATGGGTCATTACCTGCTGGCCCATACTTTCATGTGAAATCTTTTATGCAAGATATACTGCCTCATTCACTAAGCAAAGCTTCTCTTTGGAAGGTATAAGCCGATGAGACTGTGGGTCCATGCTATTTGAGTTGCCATAGGAACGCCTACACTTCTCTATGGAACGCAGCAGTTTACTTTTCAGTAGGGGACAGGTGCCAGCACTAGGTTTAAAACACTCAAGGACCATTTTCACCTGAGACCCCTGGGCGTCAGCCCATGTGAGCCTGTGCATTAAAGCGCCCCTATCAGGGTCCTAACCTTGGACATCATGAACTAGAAGTGATAATATATGCAGTTCCACTCATATTGCTGTAATTTCACATAGTTATTAGAACTAGATATCAATATCATGTACATAGTACCTCATTCATGTTGCTTACTAGAAACAATAATAATGAAATTAGACAAATCTGAGTCAGAGAAATCCAGCTCGAATTGCCCCCACTCTGTGGTTGGGGCAGTGGTGGAGGCACAGCGGACTAATTCCCTGGATGGTGCCGATTCTGTTTTCCCTGCTGCACTCCAGTTTTCAAGCTAATTATGATTTTAGAAACAGGCACTGGGGGGCACAGTTCAAACAAGGAGGAAGAAGACTATGTTTGTGGTCATTTATTAAACGATTATTGCATGTCATTCAAATGTGGTTTGAACCCTTTTCACAGATGACAAATAAATGTCCGTAGTAGGAGTGGCCGACCTTTTTAAATTGCAAAAAATAAAATTCAGTGTCAATCGCTTTCATAATTCATATTCTAAACCCTAGATTAATTGCTGCACCAATCCCATCCTCGGCATATTATGCTGCTTTCTTAGTGTCCTAAAACTTACATACTAATGTGTCTGAGATGCTTTCGACTTTTGGGGTGAAATAAGCCCTATGTCTGCTATAAGAATACAGTGTCGAGTTAGGGGGAAACACTTAAGCTGACCAGCGTTGTCATGCAGTATTAAAAGTGGAAAGGTATGCAGAAAATTAGAGGTATCTACATTTCAAAAAGCAGGTTCGTAGCTGAAATGGTCATGTTTCAATATTGGTATTTCTTTATGGCTGTACATTTTTTAAAAAAATGCAAAGATTTCAAAATGCAAAAGTGACTCTAATCCCTGCCGAATGAATTTCTTTCATTGCTAAACATGAAATATAACCCAGAAATTTTCATTGCTTATAGGAGAAAAAAAATTTGATTTTGACAATTCTCATTGGTACAACAGATTTTCAACAGAAGTTAATACATATTGCTTCCAGTTTGTTTTTCCAAATTAAAAGCTGTTTGCTAAATAAAATGTTTTAAATGAATTTCATACAAGTCTTGTAGCTAACCTGTGAATTTGTTTATTGGACAGTGACCAAAGTGCACCCAAACCATTACAACAGAAGCCTGAGAGGTGAGAGCCGTAAAAAAAACGAATGAACGGGGAGGGAAGGCTGTTAGCAATAGAAGAAAGAGCTGCCTCACAGGTAACGCACACATAGAGCGGGCTGCTCGTTTGGCGAAAAGTTAACAAGAGGGAAGCGGCGAAAGATGAAGTCACACATTGGGAACATACTGCCACCTAGAGGGTCAGAGGAACACTGCAAAAGCTTGCTGTTATAAGGGAAACGGGACAAACTGTGGTAGTTACACGCGCATCTCGGCAGCCTCGTAACGTAACCAAGGACTATTAGCAAAAAGCCCTCATCGTGAAGCAATGTGGAGTATAAAAGTTAGGTGATTCTCTTGTCACTTATCACCTAACATCTGTGTAGCATCTAGAATTGTAGAAGATAATGGAATTCCCAGGTGAATGACACATTCACCATATTAGAAGCAACAGTCTTTGGATTTTACCCAATAGTAACATAATAGCAGTTAACATAAAATTAACATGAAAAACATCTTTTGATGTGCTGTATGTATCTGGGTATAACCCAGGCAAACAGAATTAAGTCCAAATGCCAGGACAGGCAATGTCATAGACCGATACCACATAGCTAAATTCCATTATCTTCTGGGAGTTCTAGAGACCGTGAGAGAGGTACCTGCGATGTGGACGTCTGACTGAGGGTCCAGGCTTTGACAGACTACATTTGCCCCGTGGCTGTTTGCAATGAACAGGGGGGGGGCAAAGAAAGAGAATGTTCAGTCCCAGCCAAAAATCGGTAAGCTACCAATGAAAAAAGAATGAAATAAAAAAAACACATGCAGCAACAAAATCTGATGACAACAGACCGGAAACCCATGGAAACAAGGGAACTGGCTATTCAAACCAATAGTTTTCATGGGAAAGATAGGTCTTGACCAGAAGAAATGTATACACAATGTTTGTTTTCGAGCATTGTATGTTTTTAAAACTACCAATTTTAGAGACTTCACAAGGATCATTTATAAATGCAAGCACAGGAGACGCTGAGAAAGTGTTGAAAATGTAGAGAAAACAATACCAATTAAAATTCTATTCTAAATTCAATTGTAACCTTTAAATCAATTGTAGAAATAAAAAAAGTTACATGATCCATATATACTATATTTTAGTCATAACTACTATTTCTCGTTGAATTAAACCAAATTATCAATTGAGCCAATGGATTCCAAATCTCAAGTGATTTGGCCAATTTATTGACATAAGTGTGGAGGTGAGATGTTAAATGTGACCGCACTCTGTGATCATCTGCTTATTCAGCATGAAGAGTCAGTGTCCCTTGTGCCTTAACCTTTGAGGATGGCAAAGGCATGGCGACAGAAAGTCAACCTGAAGGGTTTCATGGAAGATATTGGTGGCTCCTTTGGCCTGATTATAGCTATTTTTGTAAGGAAACTATACACATCGATTTAATATATGGGCAATCGGAAATGAAAGGTGAGAGGAACAGTCTTCTCACCCCCTGGAGAAGCATAGTGGTTGTGGGACAGCAGAACATGCGTGGATCAGAATGGGAACAGAGAGAAGGAATTT
>JAODKE010000028.1:17610432-17670548 GCA_026779605.1 Mormyrus hasselquistii | reverse complement strand
AACGAGATAACTAAGTCGAAATTTCGACTTAAATTTTGTATTATTTTTTTCCCCGGTGGCGGAAACGGGCTTCCATACAAACTCCATATGCAAAGAGGGCAGAATTAACCCCTCCCAACTTGGAGGCATGAGGCAACAGACCAAGCCAGCATGCGGAGAGAGCTATTTCTCATGGAGAATTTACTTCAAATTGGTGTGGGACTGATCCATGTGACAGGAAAGAGGATGGGGCCGGCGAGGGCGAGGAGGTCTTAGCAGCCGCACGGCCCACATACCAGGATATCATCCAGAATGGCGCGGGCTTGCTGCAGGGGCACTGGCGAGCCCTTCTGGGGCACCTCAGCCTGCTGTGCCGCCTCCACCAGCCACTTCCGCAGCTTCTCCGCCATGTCCCGGTAACACTGCCACTGGCGGATCAGGCTGTCGATGATGCCTCTGCGCTGCTGGGCCCTACGCACCACACCCTGCCACTGGTTACTCAACAGTGCCAACTTCAGGTTGAACTCGTCCCTGCAAGGCCATGGAGGAAATGGCAAGGTGGTATGACACACAAACACAACAAATCTCTTGTGCCTAATATAACAGCTATTAAGGAATATTGCATTCATACCATACTCATACCATACTCATTCCATACTCATACCATATTCACACTGTACTCATATTGTACATATGCACAAAATTAGACAAAATGTGCATAATAATGATAACAGTTATACAGTAATAATACTTAAATATTAGTTTTAGTAATAAATGTGTATGCTCATTATTGCTGTTGCCACTTTATGTATATCACTTGTATTTAATCTCTATATGGCTTGTATATTGTATATTGTCTGTAAATTATATGTTCATTCTCTGCATATTGTCTGTCTAACTTGAGAGACACCAGAAGCAAATTCCTTGTGACTTAACATGCTTGGCCAATAAATCTGATCCTGATTCTGAAGTAATTACATATGGTACTGTAGTGCACTACGGCCACACAATGTTTCAGAAATGTCTTAAAGAAGTGCCTGCCTTTATTATTACAAACCATTGTATTTAACCCAAATTCTGCTTTATAGCAGTCGGTTCATAAGTATGAGTTGTCCGTAAGTCAGATGTTCTTAACCGAGGTATAACCTGTACCAGAAGAAATTGCATCAAGAATAAAGTCATGTCATGTGACTAAGTAGAATCTCTTCCCAGCTACAGGAACAATTATAAATGTATGTTTGGTTTATTGTAATTAGATGCTGAGGTCTGCATGACACTCAAACGTCCCACATAAGGTGAGTGTTACCTGTCATCCACTTGGCCCTGCTCCAGAAGCTGCTGTCCGTCACTGATGATGGAGTGGAGGACCTGCTGGCGGCTGAACATCTCTGCCTGGAAGAGCTGAGGAACACAGACACACCAGCTACTTTGAAAAGGCTGCCTATGCCTGTGTTGTTTAGCTTGGTACCATCTAAGCTGACCTATATGGTGTGGTTGGCCTGGAGAGTTTTCAGAAATATACTCCTCACCTCGTGGGCCCTCTGCTGCTCCATCAGGCTCTGGTAGTTGCCAGATATCTCCACGGCCAGCTTCTCCTCTGTCTGCACCAGGAACTCCATCCAAGTTTCACACTTCTCCAGGAAGGTCTGGTGCTGCAGCAGGAAAGCTTGCAGCTTGCTGTTGAGAGGGGTGAACAGCTGGTCAGAGCAAGAACAAGCTGGAAAGTTTAACTATAAAGGGAGGCATGTTCTGCGTGGATCATGTGGGACAGGTCATGTGACAAGCCCCTGGTTTTATTTGCTTTATTTCCAGTCATTATATTGGCCTGTCTTCTGCTTTCCCTCTTCCCAGAAAATTCCTTCCAGTTCCACCCATCCGTGGGCCACATGGTTCTGTTTCTGGGGCTACCTTAAGCCAACTGGCCATCCTTTCAGGATATAACTGTGGGAAGTACCACAGATCTACTGATGGTCAGAGGAAAAACTGTACAACGAAAAGTACCTGAATCTCTCAGTGGTTTGGACCGACGAGATGGACCAGCTCCTGTTCAGGGTCTGCATGCGTTTGATCTCCTTGTCGTTGAGGGGCAGCCTGTATCCCAGTTCATTGAGCCTCTCCAGGTCAGGAGCCATGCTGCTGAACTTCAGCATCTGGCCCTGGGTAACAGCAGGAGGTACATCTGGATCCTCACCTGGAGTGCCGCGGAATCCACATGCACACCACAAAGTGCTTCAAAGTCAACACTGATGGCTTACCTTGAGCTCTTCCATGCGGTCCTGGACGGTGGATATCTCGGGGGTGCGGTTTGGGTCCGCTTCCTTCAGAATGGCCTCAGCCTCTGCGATCCAACTCTCCAGAGAGTCCAGCTGGTGGCTGAAGCTTTTGTAATCCTGGACTCCAGCCTGATGTGTACAGACACAAGCCAATCGATACCCATAAACTGTCTCTGAGTACTTCTGGGGAAGTTGGGGAAGATGGTGGCGCAGGAGGTAGTGCTATCATTTGGCAACCAGAGGGTTGCAGTTTGAGCCCTGGTTCCTCCTGACCACGTCAAAGTGTCCTTGAGCAAGACACTGGACCACAAATTGCTCCTGGTGTGCAGATTGGCACCTTGCATGGCAGCCCCCACCACCGGTGTATGAATGTGTGGATGGGTGATTGTGAGGCACGTATTGTAAGGCACTTTGAGTACTCGTAAGAGTAGAGAAGTGCTATATAAAATGCTGTCCAATTACTTCTCTCCTCTCTTACAGGGTGTAGATGAGGCTTCGACCCAGAGGCCGGAACTTGGCCCACCTTCAGGACGGCCTGCTGCCTGCTGAGGCCCTGCTCCATTGCCGCCAAGCGCTGCGTGAGGGAGAGCCGGTTCGACTGGATGGCCGCTGTGGCTGAGATGTCCACCTGCTGTTTCAGCTGCTCCCCCAATTCATGCAGGACCTGCAGCGAACCCTGGACGGTCTTCTGGGCCTGCAACAGCTCCTGGTGCCAAACAAACATACAGCAATGTCCCCAAGAAAATCTCCACATGCAAAAGCAGATATCCCTTTGACTCACACATAATCTCTCGTTCAGTTGCCAAAAAACCACCCAGGCAGAAATTATTACACAGTATATACGTAGGAAGTCAGTTCAGAACATGAGATTCAGGGAAGAACATTTTTTAATACTGAGTAAAATATTAATTTGACAGGAAATGGATCTTGGCAAGGTCACACCACAGGATGTAATGTCATCTTAAAGTCCTAACTGTCCCCTTTAAGGAACAACAGGACCTAACAGAGTGGCACCTATAGTATTGGAGAGATGCAGGAAAAACATAATGTCCTCTACAGAGATTAAAATTGAATTGCTGGATCTCAGGAGACTATATTAAACATATACGCATAATCATAAATCCTTCCTTCCAACCGCCATCAGACTCCATAACTCCTTCCTCAGTCACACACCCACACAATAGTCCGTGCGATAGCCTACTGCTTCTTGATGTATATTTATTATGGGTTAAATCTATCATTGTGGGGAAGACTGTGCATTATTTTTGCTATGATGTACAACAGTCTACTATGTGCAATACTGTGCAATGTTCTTACCAGGTGCTGAAACATTATTATGTGCAGTATACTAAATGGGAGCTAAATCACTTAATTACTCACAATATCTTATGTACAATAGTCTTCATGTGCAATAATTACTATTTGATCAATATTACTTTTCATTACTTAATATTACTTAATAGTACTTAAATACTACTACTGATTTTTTAGCGCAATAACTTATTCCAAACTACAACTTGTGTCAGTAGTTTTTCACTCAGCTGCATGACTTATAGATAGATATTATATCAAGAATTTATGTATGTAGCATAGTCTATTCATATTGTGGTTGTTTTCCTTCTACAGATTTCTATTTAGATTTCATCTAGACTATTTTATTTTATATTGTCTCTGTGCTGTGTGTTGTGGCAGCCATCGCATAAGCAATTTCCTCCGGGATCAATAAAGTTTTCCAGCCAAAGGAATACCCTTACATCCAAGCTAAATCTCTGTTTGTTGCTGTTGTTAGTGTGTTGCAGTGAGTCACTGTATACTTACTGTATATAGAAGGTATGACAAAGCCCACTAGACTGGAACTCACGTTGCAATCCTGGATCCAGCCGGACACCTCCTCGTCAGCAATGTCCTTGCCGGTGGCGGCCGTAAGCAGCCGATCGGCAGACTCCTCCTGCCGTTGCACGCTGTCGGCGCTCTGCTCGTACAGCTCCTGGTACCGTCTCCATAGCAGCAGGAGCCCTTTGCTGATGTTAAGCTGTTCGGTGATCTCGCCCTGAAGCTCGGCCCACCTGGAGCAAGGTGACGGTTTACAAACTCAGCACAGATGAGTTGGACATGTAATGACAAAACTGCTTTGTAAATAAACAAGCCTTCAGAAATTGTGTAGCCCAATTAACTTGAATTTTTTTTATTGATCCCTGTGAGGAAATTCTCTTTTCACCTACCTCATCTTGCTCTCCATGACAGACAAATACATATATAGGTGAGAGTAAGCTTGGAAGTGAAGGCAGCCATCTTTGCAGTGTTTATGGATTTCAGAGGGGGTTAAGGGCCTTGCTCAAGGGCCCACAGATGTGACTATTCTGGCAAGGCTGGGGTCAAACTGGCAAGCATCCAGTCACAGCCACAGAAGCTTAGCACACTGAGTCACACACTGCCCCAATGATTAATTTTCATTACAAATAATTAGCTAATTTATTTCAGTATTTGGAGAGTTTTTGATTATAGAGTGGCACATGGAAAGCAGATGATGAAGTTTGTAAGAAAATTATTAATAACGTGATTCCATTCCCAGGAAAGCTGCTACTGTGTCTTTTATCCAAATCCTTAATTGCTTCAGTATGTCCTGCTAGCTTGCGTCCTATGATCGAGACGCGGTGGCACCTGCCCACCTGGCGTTGACGTCTTTGAGGGCGCTGTTGAGCGTGTTGGCCACTGACGGCTGGCATTCTTTCAGGAGCTGGTGGGTCACGGCACCAAACCTTGTCAGGCTGCTCTCCCTCCTCTCCAGCTCTGCCTGTAGATTCTGCCATGGAAACAAAGGTGAAGCTCGTCATAAATCATGTCACAAATTTGATTTACATGGTTCTGTAACAGTATCGTTTAGACCATATCTAAAAGGGGATACAAGAGGACAAATGATAAAATATAAAAAATATAAAATATAAAAAGTAGATAAATAATGTCCGACTTGTTGACGATGGAATCACTTGTAACTGAATGTGTCATTAACATGTTTTATTCTACTTTTTGGCATTCCGAGGTGAGAAAACATGGGTGTGGCAGAGAGTCTCTCGAGTTGCATAGTACCTGCAGATTCTCCACCTGGACACTGACGGCTTCTAGGGAGCCGGTGAGAAGGCGGAATCGAGACACAGAGTACTTTCCCTCCATCAGGTAGCTGTTGATCTCCTCCGAAACGGTCTTATACATATTCCATTGTTCCAGGACTGACTTCAAACTCAGTTTCAGTTGCCCAATCTAGGAATGGAAAAATATTATCAATCATTGGCAAAGCAAGACGTTTTTGAAGATGTGGCTCACAGTGGCAAACTTACTAGATGGTCCAGATTGGCCCATGAGTGATTTAGACTTTGGAGGGTATCCATGACAACACTGCAGACTTCCTCGTTCTTTTTATGGATTAGAGCACAACCTTTCTCCTCTATATTCTCCAGTTCCTTCTCCTTCTCTTTCACTATCTCTTCCATTTCCTGAGATGCCAGGAAACAAAGGGACAGCATGTTTTTCTTGCAGTCCAGTCTTTCAGTTTCTGACTTTTTATGAAGATCTAATAATCATAAATAAAATAAAGGGGGGGGGGGGGTTACTTGGCAGTCTTTGAGAGCATTCTGAACTGAAGCCAAGTCTTCAATTATGTTCTTCTTCTTCAACCTCTCCTCCTGAGCTGCAAACCAAGTCTTCAGGTTCTCCACAGTTCCCTCATATTCCAGCCAAGATGCGTGCAAAGCTTCCAACAGCTCGATCTGCCAAGATGCAAGAAACCATGTTGACAGACCCATCAGTTGGGCCATCTAACCAACCTTAATTATAACAGAACTACTAGAAAACTCAAATGATCCTTGTCACTTGAGAAATGTCTCACAATGTTTTCTTAGCAGAACCAAGGTTCTCTGCCAGGTATTCTTTTAATTATAAAAGCCAAACATTTGGTACAATATTTAATTTCATTAAACTCTTTGCCACCTTCTCACTGATGTGACCTTGCAGAATCTGCCACCGATGATTCATTGTCCCCAATTTCTCTGCAAAGTCAGTCCTGTCACCGCGCTTGTGTTCCACATCCTGACTGCCCGTCTGTAACACTGATTTGTTCACAAAGTCCACCGTCAGCTGCTTGCAGTTCACGTCAATCTTGATGCACTGGTAGGAAGACAAAGCACAGCGACCCCTGAAGGTGATCACATTTACAACCATCCAGTCATAGATCATTCTTACTCCTCAAGGTTGTTATGACATGCCATGGTACTCTGGTATTCTGAGGTAGTCTAGGGTACATCTGCAAAGACCAAGACTTTGATAGCACTTACCATGTATTTCTGAAGGTATTTTTGGACGGCCTCTGATCCAGCCATACCCACTATTTTCTCATCATCTTCCTGGATCACTCTTTCCATCAAAGTGATCCAACCCATCAGCTCCATGATAGTATGCTGAGATGCCAGCTTCTCCATTTGCAACTGGAAAAATAATATTGATTTGATTGTTGTTGCTTAGTTCCACAGACTTAAGGCAGACTTTATCAGGATGTATCAGTATTTGTCAGAAAACACTGTCCCATCTTATATCATCAAGTAAAAGAAAAATAAACCAGAAACTACATACCATCCGGCCTAAACCCATATCAATACTTAAATCACCAAACAGGCTAGTTTCACGTCCAAATAATATGTTTAAATTTCCAAAACTCTCTCCAGTTTTGTTGCTTTTGAGATGAGACAGCAAATGACCTACAGTCAATTTTCATCATATGTTACAGTATTGGGAATACTAGGAAACCAAAACTCACTCAGTCCTCATGTAATCCGACAAATAACTTACGTTAAATTAACTTACGTTAAATACAGAAGGTTTCTACAAAACCTATACCATGTCCTGAGTGAGCTTGGGAAATTTGCTCTCCAATTGCAGCTAAGGTTAACAGATAGTCAGCAGCTCAAAGCCAACCAAGCATGTGGGTGAAGCACCTTCTTATGAGTAAAACACTCTTTAAAGGACGAGAGTCATTGTTGGGGTAGATGAAGCCGTCAAAGTGTACCATACCTGGTGGAGTTTCTCTTGCACCGCAGGGATGCGCGTGAGCAGCTCAGACCACTGCGCCTCTACCTGGGCCAGCTCCGTACGTAGGCCCGTGATGTCTGTCTTCTTCAACCGCAGCAGCTGGCCACCTTCGTTCAGCACGGAAGTCTTCAGGGAGGACTTAGCTTCTACTTCCTTGGAGAACTCCTGCATGGAATATCCATTGAGGTCAACATGACCTTTATCATCTCGGGATAAAAAGACGTTCGCTAGGATCGAGTATATCACTTACCAAGAATGCAGGAAGATGGTCCTTCAGATCCTGTGGGACACTTGCAGACTGAGATGCCCAAAACTCCAAGTGCTCTAAAGCTGATTGTAGCCACTGGTTCAGCTCTGATGATTCACTCCGGTACCTGAGGGTCATGAGATAAGCAAAGATGAATAACCAAGTTATATGACCAAAAAACCATGGTCAACTGCAATTTTGTTATCTTTATCTGAAACTGCATAACTGTACTATAAGTGAGAGGTGTTGATGTCTTGACAATTAGTGGTTCTTTGTGTTGATTGAATCCACCAATCCCTTGCTCACGACTAAATGTATATCTTTTTAAAGTTCACAGTCCCGTGATCAAGCACTTCATCTCTGAGAATGACTGTGATTGACTTTGGGATACTGGCATGCTGAGCTCACGGTCCGCTTCACAAAGCCAGAGGTCACTGACCGGATGCAGTGCTTCAGGACGGCATCCAGGTGATTCAGCTCCTTGTTGACCTTGGTCGAATGACTGAGCCAGTGCTCCCCTAGCTGCGTGAGTTTTACTTCCAGATTCGGGCAGCACACGCTCAGCAGTAACCGTTTCCCATCTTCTAAGACCTGGCAGAGTCTGTGCTGGTGTTCCGTCAGGGTTGCTTTCAGACACTGGGCAGTGAGATATGTTTAAAGTGGTTAAGATAACACCCTTTCCGTCACTATTACGCAACTTAAAACCATTATGCTCTAGTCTGACTAACACAGAACGATGACTGCATTCTCTAACAATAAATAAATAATTGTGATTATCACATAGCATAACATTATAGATACCAGGGAATAATTAATGTGTATAAACCCACAGATTTTATCTAGATAAATATTCAAGAATCCAATAACATTTATCAGCACTATGACCCAAAGATGAAACCCCTGTTTTCGCT
Source organism: Mormyrus hasselquistii (assembly GCA_026779605.1). Lineage (NCBI taxonomy): Eukaryota > Metazoa > Chordata > Actinopteri > Osteoglossiformes > Mormyridae > Mormyrus > Mormyrus hasselquistii. Next base: position 17,662,059 of record JAODKE010000028.1, on the reverse strand, counting down.
TCTGTGTTGACATGAAGAAGATAACACTCTTGGCAGGTACACTGTATATGTGTATCTGCCTATACCTGGTAGAGCTCAATCCTCTCAGCCAGTCTCTCTTCTGTCTCCTCCACAAGCCCTGCAGCAGGAATCCTGCACTCTACCGCCTCCAGCTGTTGATGGAGACCTTGATAGTCTTTTTCCAGGTGGCTCCATGTCTGACAAAAAAAGAACGAGAACATTAGGGTGGCCACTATTTAGCGTACATTTTTATGTTGTGTTGATTTATTTGTCTCACCCCAGAAAACTAAAAACATCATACGTGAAATTTTAGCAAATTATTAAAAAATTTACAGGTAGCTCAATAAAGTTGAAGTTTGCTGTCTTTTTGTCGGAATTTGCAGAAATGCATGGAATACAATGTTCGTGACATCATAAGTCGGGAGCTATGTAACATGCAATATTGAAATTTCTGGTTGTCAAGCAGTAATACATACAGTATATTTTAAATAATCCCCTTTACGCCTATCTTGTTTGTATTTCCTGCCAGTGTTGGCACCGTCTTGTAGGTATTCTGGCTCCAAAACACTGCTAATCATAAATTTTGAGGCCTCAGGTTTTGTCTTATCTTGGTAAAGGAACAAGCCAAGACACTGCCGGATACCATAAATATGCCATAAGTTGGAAACAGTCACAATGATGTTTTTCATCATTCCAATTATTTTGGAGATCGACTCATTACAGGCCAACTCTGGAATAGAATTAATACTCACAGTACTTTACTGTAGGATAAACTTTGAGGCGTTTGAGCTACCTCTAAATGTATTACAATTTACCTGAAATTTGGCAGGAAGCATTTTTTCAATTAACCTAACAAATGAGGAAGGTGAGAGACGACGATTTGAAAAGGACAAAAATAAGTGCCACCCTAACGAACATGAACCACAGTAGAAAAACAAGACATATTACTGGCTATACGTTTTATCCATTAGATGCCAAACCTCAGTCTGGCCTTACCTCCAGGACGTATTCCAGTTCCACTCCTCTTTTGTGGGCCCGCTTCAGGAGGCCTTGAGCACTAGACAGAGTGTCTTCCAGAACTTGTTTCTCAGGAGGGAGGACAAAGCTGCTGATTTTCCTGAAGAACGTCTCTGTCAGGATCATGTGAGATTCCAGCCCCCGGAAAAACTCCTGGAGAGTACCACAGGACCATTTAGAACATGTCGGCTAGTGAGAATGAGTAAAATCAGTATTCCAGGATGAGTACAAGACCCTACTTTATGTTTGTCCAGCAGACTCTCCACTTCCTCTACAGAGTTTGCAATTATTTTCTGGTCGGCAGCCATCTTGTCCTGAGCTGTGTCCACCAAGTCTGTCAGATCTTGAAGGGCTTGATCATACTGACCCTTTAGAGCAAGGTTCTGGTTGAGTCCACTGCGCCGTGATCCCACGATCAAGACCAGCTCTTCATAAGTATCCTGCAAAGTACAAACCAGAATTCGAGTCTTTCAGAAGTGCAAGTTCTCCAAAAGCACCAACAAAGTCAAAAACTAGAACCAGAAACATAAATGAAATTAACACCACAAATGCTGTGGTTGGTTTATGCATAAAGATACATAGATCTGCATGTCATGAAGATACCTGCAGCTTTAGCAGCTCTTGTGAAGAGAACTGGTTGGGTTGTAGCCTATCCCCTCTGGATTTCAGCTCTGTGATTTTCTGCTCAAACTCCCTCAAGTTGTCCTCTGCTTTGGCAACAGCCTGCATAAAGGAAGTCAAAAAATACCTACTTGTCTCGATCAACTCGAGTGTTGTTCACAATTTCAAGCACTTCTACAAGAATGGGATGGACCTCTTGTTGGACTGTGCAATTACCTCCACCTGTCTGGAGGCTGGCTGGTCGAGCACCTCTGCTAGTTCATAGAGGATGTGATACTTGTGTTCAGTGAGAGCTTTGAACAGCAGCTTCAGCTCTGTCTGTAGGCAAGAAACAAGTGTCAAATGAAGTCCAAGGTTCTAATTACTTAATGCTTTCAAGAATCTGGACAATTAGAAGTTCAGGCACAATTTGCAAAGCAATTATTACCCATAACATTCAAACATGCTGTTTGCCAAGTGATGAAATCTTACATGGTATGCAGTGAGCTCCTTCAATCTGGTTCTCATATCTTCACAACGCTGGACGACTACAGAATCCAAAGTCTTCAGCCTCACCATCAGAGAATCTAGTGTTTCCTCCATCAATGCCTGGCTTTCATCAGACCACCCTTTGGAGCTCACCACAAGTTGCACACAACTGTCCACTTTTTCTGTGATTTCATTCAAGTCTAACTCAAGGGCCTACAAGCGAAACGAAAGGTTCATATTACTTAACTGCAGAAGGTTCAAGCTGTCATAAGGTAAGGAGCCATTCAGTTAAAATTTACCTCCTGGTTAAAGAGCTGAGTCTCTGCATCTTCAGAGAGAAGAACAGGGCTAGAGAACAGACTGCTTTCCACTCCATCCAGCCAGGAGCACGTGACCGAAACAGCAGAGTACAGCTGTTGCTCCACAGGATGGTCATGATTGGCTACATTGTCAGGCTGTGAGACCAAAACAGAAGAACACAGTCCAAGAAATTCTCTTTGAGCAGACTACACATTCTAAAGACAATAATACTCAAGAAGACTACCTGAAGAGACACATCTTCAAATGCATTATTGACTTCTTCAAATAACATCTTCAGCGAGGATTGGTCTTTAACTTGTGTCTCTCCCTTGAACGACGCTGCAGAAGTTGTTACTCTGGTATGTCTGGTGTAAACCTGCATTACAACAAATCAGCTGTCAATGTCCTAAGGACAGTGAGGCCTACAGAGAGTATTTTTAGTAGTAATTATTCTCAGAAACCATAGTCTTAAAGACATGTGCCTAAAGTCACGTGTGAATAGATACTAAATCAGTAGCATCTCATGGATTTGTACCGGTTCCTTGTGGTCCTGTCTCAGCGTTTCCTGTAGAAGCTGCAGCTTGGTGTTGAAATGCTTGCTTAGACTCTCCCACTTCTGCCTCATCAGGTCCACACTGACCTGCCTCTCTCCCTCCAGGTCCATCTCCAGTCCTACCATCTCCATCATCCTGTTGGTAAATACTTATTTTATCTTAAGAGGTCTTCATGCATCTTTGTCTTTATGTGGTTTATGGGACAACCAATGTTGAGCAAGTCCAAACTCAACAAGGACTAGCTCAAATTTTGATTTCTGAACTAAGTTTATAGTCCAAAAATGATCTACAGTAGTTTACATCCATGACTTTTGGATTAGGATCAGATGGTCTAAAAAAAGTGCTACTTTTTATTCAAAGATGATATAATGTACACAAAAAGAGAATATGGACAACATGGTGGTGCAGTGGTTAGCACTGTTGCCTCACACCTCTGGGACCTGGGTTCGAGTTTCCGCCTGGGTTACATGTGTGTGGAGTTTGCATGTTCTCCCTGTGTCATCGTGGGGTTTCCTCCGGGTACTCCGTTTTCCCCCCACAGTCCAAAGACATGCTGAGGCTAATTGGAGTTAATAAATTGCCCGTAGGTGTGCATGTGTGAGTGAATGGTAACAGTGTGTGAGTGTGCCCCGCGATGGGCTGGCCCCCCTGTCCAGGGTTGTTCCCTGCCCATTGCTTCTGGGATAGGCTCCTGCCACCCAATAGGATAAAGCGGGTTGGAAAATGAATGAATGACAAATAGAACACAGAAGGAGAGGCATCAACAAGCACATAAACAAAAACTTTTTAAAAAAGCAAAGAAAAACCATATTACAATATTATGATAAACAGGTATTAAGTGTGAGTACCTATCACTGGTGGGTGTGGCCTTTTGTGTCAGAAGCTCTTCCCCTCGCGTGGCCACTGACTGCAGCAGCTTCTTTTGCTCCTCCAGCTGTTCTTCCAGTTCCTGATTGACACAATGCACACTGCCAGTATATATCTAGTCTAATGAGTATGTATTTTACTTGATAATTAACATAATTATGGCTCTCTGGTCATGGTCTTATGTGTATACAGTATACCTTAGCGCAGTGTCTCATAACCCAGTCCTTGGGGACCCCCCAGACAGTCCATGTTTTTATTCTCTCCCAGCTCCCAACACACCCATGGCAGGTATTAAGAATTCTTGATTGGCTGGTTGCTGGGAAGGAGCAAAAATTTGGACTTCGTAGGGGTCCCCAAGGACCGGGTTGGGAAACACTGCTTTAGTGTATATACCGACATATATATGCATATAAAGAGTAGGAACCTTCTGCCTCTGGATGCTGTCCTGGTACTGCAGTGAGCGCGTGGTTCGAGCTTGAACCAGCCAATCCTGTACACTGTTGCCCTTCAAGGGGGAGGAGTCCGACTCAACATCCTCAGTCCCCCCCAAAGAGCCCTGGTAAGTCAAATTTCACCAGAACATAAGGAGAATATAGTTTCTTTTCTGTTTATAATGTAACTCTCAAAAAGTCACGATAATTATTCTACTCATTCATGACAATCATTCCTAAAGCTGTAATTCCAGTCCACCACCATTTTTCAGGTCTCTCTCTGAACATATACAGTACAAGTACGACAAAATACTCAGGCAGGAACACTTTGTCAATATAAACAAACATCTCGTAACTGACCCATTGTATGTTTAAAGCAATGTTCCCAACGTGGTCCTCGGGGACCTACAGACGGTCCACGGTTTTGCTCCCTCCCAACTCCCTGTCAGACAGTCCATATTTTTGCTCCCGACTGGAAGGGAGCAAAAATGTGGATCATCTCTGGGTCCCCGAGGACCAGATTGGGAAACAGTGGTTTAAAGCATTGTATAATCCAGCCAGTAATCACCTTGATGACATCCTGCTTGTCCTGCAGGAGGCCCTGGAGCTCCAGCAGGTTAGTGTTGAGTGTTTGAAGGCTGACAGCCAGCTCCTGAGCCTCTTCCCCAACCTGCCCCCCCCTCTCCTGTAACAAGGTCTCGCTCCGCACAGATAGCTCCCCCAGTGACGCCTTCTTCTCCTCTATCTGCAGCAGCACCCCCTGGTGAGGCAGAAAGAGGTTGGTCAGCTATAACAAAGAGCAGCTGTGATGCTTAGCTTCAGATCTTTCAAATGATCCATCAGAACATGCATGGCCTAGCTATCCTACTGGATATGACCGCCATTTTGTACTGGCCTGAGTCTTATCGCTCACACAGCAGAGCTTTATCTCAGATACTTCATGTGAAACCTTCATCCAACATGTTCAATAAGAGACACAGAGAGCATGCTGGAGATCTGAGGCTGAACTGCATAAAAATCCAGAATATACACCTCAGGGTTAGTTTGTCTTAGAGATTTCAATAAGCATCTTCTGAAAATCTTCCTTGTCTGACATTTTAAGAGACATTCTGATAGTTAACTCCATCCCTATGAGGGAATCAGGGATAATTCTATGATTTTTTTTATGGAGAGGGGCATCAGAGAGACCATAATTCACACAGACAGTCCAATTTTATCATTAGCCAATGATATGTTTTAAATCAGTGAATGACAGGGGAGGGGATACTCTGGGGACCAATCATCATTTAGCTGGGACCAGTGCCCATGTGGCCCCACCCCTGCATACATCTCTGTCAAGGATTGACTTTTCACCTGGCAGGCAGCCAGCTGGACCTCCCCAGTCACTGTCCCTTTTTCTGGCTGGGGGCCAGAGGTGAAGGCCATGCGGGTGCTGCGGAGCCACTGATCCAGCTCGCCGACATCGCTGAGACAACACTGCAGGGCCTGCAAGCGCCGCTGCTCCTCCAGCTGATCACTCAGGCGCTCCTATTGGGTCAGGAGTCAAGGTAGGGGGTGCAGACACAACAACAATGAACGCACTACAGTATTGCTTGCCAATTCGCTCCTCGGGGACCCACAGCCTGTCCACATTTTTGCTTTTCTCCGAGCTCCCTGCCAGACAGTCCACATTTTTGCTACCTCCCAGGAGCTGGGAGGGAAGAAAAACATGGACTGTCTGTGGGTCCCTGAGGATGTATTGGGAAACACTGCACTACAGTGAATACATCCAGTGCATGTGCTCCAACCATGGTTGTGGGCATCGGGGGGGGTGTAGATACCCTGACAGATCCAGGGGGGGCAGCACTTGACAGGGCCCTTCAATATATTAAAAAAAAATGTAAAAGTACAACTGTTAGTCCATGCTATTTCGGGGATTACCTCTAGAAGCTTTTGTTTCCCAGAAGCCTTTGTGCGGATGGTGGCCAGTCTCTCAGCAAGCACTGACAGGCTGGACTGCGCTGCCAGCTCATCCACTGCATCCGTGCCCAGCGCATTCCTGAAGTCAGCCTGTAGGTCTTCAATCTCAGCTTGAAGCGAAAGTATTGTGCTCATCTGGGTCTAAAAACAAACAAGTGAAAATGTAAAGGTAAATTTGTTATATTATAAGCCAGTATTAACCAATCCGGTCGTTGGGGACGCACAGACAGCTAATGTTTTTGCTCCATCTCAGTTCCCTGCCAGACAGTGCTACTGTGCATCCTGTTTCATTTTGTGGTTCCCATTTCCGGGGATTTCTGCATAACTCAATGGGTTAAGTGAGTGGCTTAAAAGATCTGCTTTACCTTTTGTTTAATTTAATGGGTTTTGTTTTATCCTTAGCTTTTGGTCGTGTTTATCTATGTCTTTCCTAGTTTCTTGTGCATGTTAATTGTAACTTATTCTACCTGTTTCTTCTTGTCCGATGCCTGTCCTGATTGGTTGATTTGGTTATGGTCCACATCTGCCCCTTGTTATTACTGTGTGTTTGTAGCTTTGGTTGTCCTGCTTTGTTTTTGCCCAGTTCCCTAGTATGATTATTTTTGTGGTTCTTTTTAGTTCTTATTGCTCTTATGTTCTTATTTGTGTTCTTGTTGCTAAACACTTTTTTCTTGTGAGCCGCTCTGTGGATCGTCACTCTTTTTCCAGCTGCACCATGCATCACTTTAACAATTTAGTTTTTCGTATTTTAGCCACTAAGATACACATACATTATACCTTTGCTGAGTCATAATTTCCTGAAAACTGGGTACCCAAACCCCATCCCACTGTCAATGTTTGAACGGAGACACCCCCCCCCCATACCCTTCAATTATATGATCACGTATCCACAACTTTGCTTTTTTTCTTTCACCTTGTGCTCTTCCATTTGTCTTTCGGGGCTCAGGTGCGCCTCCACAGCCTCACACAGTCGGGCTTCCACACATTCCATCCTGGCAGAGACGGCCTGGAGAGCATCCTGGTAGCGCTGCTGCTTCTCCAGGGCTTCATACAGAGTCCTCTGTTTCTGACTGATCTGGGGAGACAGCAGCACTATCTTAAACTTGGGCTTCACATGGGTGCCCTTTCTTGTACAGAGAGCGCCATCTAGTGGGATCAAGAAATGCAGCAAATGGTTGATGAAGCGTCATTTTGGCCATGACTAGTGCTCTGGAAATGTAGTTTGGGCCAGAATTGGTGTGATCTTACCAAATAATAAATACTTTTTCATATTTTTGGAATGTAATTAATTTATTTTAACATTTATTTGGGTGGAGAGTACCTTGAAACTTACTTAAGCAGAACCTCCCACACAACTGGTATCGGTGTCAGTTTTTGAAATAATTAGCTATCGGTATCGGTCAGAAATTTCCTTATCGGTGCATCACTAACTGCAGCATGATGTGAAACCTCAGGTAGGCTGTGGCCTTGCCCCCTTCATTAGACGCATACCACGTTCTTCAGAGACTCCCATGAGCGTTGTAGGTCGTCTAGGTCAGGAACAGTGACCGACTCTAGGCTTGGGTCATACAGCTCCTGGACAGGCGTCCTCATGAGCTGGCCTCTCCGCAGCGCAGTCTATAAAGTGTTCATAATACACACGCCTCAAATATACAGATTCCTATTGGTTAACGATTAATGTGCACTGCCCAATCACTGTTTGATTTAGCCCATTTCTATTTGGCTAATAGGGGCAATGACACAGTAATCCCTCTCACACTCAAGCCTATCATTCTGAACAGTCTTCTATGTATATAGCATCAAGTTCAGTAAAGATATGCTGATTGTTGCAGCATCACAGTCACAATCTGGAAGAACCAAAACATCTTTCATGGCTTTGACTTGCATTTGTTTTGATAGGTCAGTCACATCTTGGTGTGAAATTAGACACCCAGTGTGTGAAATGATCAGATATTGCATTTCATGTCCAGAATAGACACTTCTAATCAGAGTGATAATCACAGCAATAACCATTAACCAGTTACGACTATCAGCCAGGCAAGAGAAACAACCAAAGGAGAGAAATTCACAAAGCACAGTAAAAAGAAAACAGTCACATTTGAGCTTCTTGAATCTGTGCACAGCGATGCAATGCCACCTTAAAGTCCGTATTCGACATTCTGATTCTCGATTTGCTGTACCTGGTTAAAGGCGGTACCAGTGTACGGAGGGTAACTAGCAGATGGGGATGAGATCTCACTGCTGGTCCCCTCCTCCCCTGACTCCTCTGTCACTGGAGAAAGTAGCAGGTGATGGCCAGCAGCACCCATCTAACATCAAGAGGAAAAGAGAGAGCCAAGGGCCAAACCGGGTCAGAGATGACCATAGACAGAGAAAAGCAACATTATGGTTAGAATGTTTTTTTAGTAACCTTAATGATGCCAGACCATCCATCCATCTTGCAGCTGCTTATGTTGGTCAGAGTTGGGGGGGGGCAGGTGTTATTCTCAAGTTTTTTAAGGTGGAGGCATAAGAGGGTCCATAATTCATACAGAGGGGCCAATCAACTTTCAGCTGGAGCTAGCCCACAAATTTTATTGCCAAACTTGTCATTTGTTATCTTTCTTCCCATTCTGACAGGCTAGTCAGATAGGGGGCCCCCTGGTGGCTGTAAGCAGTAAGTAGCCGCTTATTTCACTTATGCTTTGGAGGTGTGAGGCATCAATGATTCCCAATGAGCCCTGAACTGTTGCCCTGATACAACACTAAGAAACTGACATATATAGCATCAGGACTAATGTGTTAGACCACTGCAGTTCTTGTAGAAAAATTAATTTTTGCATAAGACTGCTAACACACCATGTTAGATTAAACAACACAACATAAGTGCTTCCGCTACAAAATTATAAACAATGTTTTAAGCAATCATGTAAATGATACAATGCAGATGATCAGTGTGGTAATTAGATTTAATCTGTCTGGAAACCACAACATGGCCCTGAATGTAGACGTGCTCGATCCGTATCAAAGAAACAGAATTCAGGCTGGCAGTCGTACCGTCGCAGCTGAACGGTCGCCGTCGCAGCTTTGGGGGAGGCTTTCAGAATCCGAATCGCTTCGTCTCTCCCCCGGAGCCTCGTTAACTGCGAGCAGCACGGTGGCGTGCTTTGCTTTCATCGTCAGCATCTTGCACTTGGAATTGAGGGACGTTATCTGCTCCTGGTAGCCTTTGATCCTCTGGGCCAGCTCCTGTCAAAGCAAGACCCCATACAGTTCACAGACATGAACAATGTGACCCGATGAATCGGACAGAAAGCAATGGTAATATATTTACAAGGCCCAGGAGAACTGATCAAATTTCAATATAACTTCAATATCATCTGGAAGCAGAAAACTAATGGACTAATAGAAAACTAACATCCTCCCTAAATAGGCTAGTCTTAGAAAATTCAGTTAGTTAAGGTCCATTATTTACATATTCCTTTACAATACATACTTCTATTTATTTAGAAGATATTTTTAAAATTCAAAAAGCAGTGTAAATTTGAGTAGCCAGGGTCAGCCAGTTCCATGAATATATGGGATTAAGGGTCTTACCCCAGGACCCAATGGTGACACCACTACGGGATTCAAACTGATGACCATCCAAACATACACAGGGAGTCCTAACCTGCTTGGTGACACCCCACCCCCGCAAAACACCAAATATATGTCTGAGTATCAGGGAATGTGTGATTTACTTCATGGTGGAGTATCTGCGTTTGCAGTTCCTGGATGTTGCTGGTGGAGACGGGTTCGTCCTGAATGATGCGGTGGGCTTCCTCAATCAGCCCCTGCAAGTGCCTCACCTCCTGTTCATACTGCTCGTACTGCACCACGGCCTCCTGGGAGGTTTAGGAATTAGTAGTAACATATGTTTTAAAAGTACTGGCAATGAAGGATATGAAGCACATATACGTACATTATAAAATAAAGGTTGCACACATAACTTACTTAGCAGCATCACTGTCACATCGCATCTCCCAACAAACCACTTACCCAAAGGTACAAAGTGCCAACACAGAACACAATTATGACCTCATCACACCATTGATTCAATGAACCATGATAGATACACAACTGTGGTCAAACAACAAACCACAACAAACAACTGCTAACATACTCTGTTATCTAGCCTGGTCAAACACTTAAAACACAATGCTGCTGCACACTGCAATGCTGGTCTTGCCAATTAACTGCAATTTCAGCTCAGGCAACTGAGGGGGGGCAATGCCTTCTGCTGCCCCCCCAAACTCTGCCCATGTTATAAAGGTGTAGGCCCCACTCAAGAGTGGGGAAAAAATTGACCAAAGAAGATGGAGAGCGTTGTATTTTCGGTGTAAAGCATCTGCATTCTCTCGTAACATTCATGACATGCCATAACATGTATGTCCTAACTTGTGTATGTCCAAGGAAGTTCCTGGAATTTTCTGCAGGAAGACTAAGGCGAATTTGGAGAAGGACATCAGCATATGGAGACAAGAACGTCTGTTTGTTCTAAGTTTGTATAAGAGAGGGAAGCACCTTCTCTTCTTTGCAGATGCTGAAAGTGTTCTCCGATTTTTAGAACCATTAAAAAAAGAAGCAGAACCTCACACAGGTTTAAGATTCAAGTCTTGAACTTCAACACCAGGGCGTAAAGCATTTTGCCAGTTTTCAACATATTTGTGAGCCCAGAAGGTGCTGCTGGTAGCCTACGCGTGCACGGGGCAAAGAATGGCATGCGAGAGGAACTGTGCTGGAACTAGAAGAACGGATGTTTCTGGAATAAAAGATAACATTAAACCGAGAGGGCAGGGAGGTATTTGCACCTGCAGGATGTTGCACTGCTGAATGGCAGTGTGCTGCAGCCGACTGGCTTCCTGTTGGAGGCTCACGGCAGTGCGGCAGATGGACAGGCTGGTGACCACTTCCTCCGGGACACGCAGCACACTCTGACACCCCTGCACCGCAAGCACCTGCTGCTTGAAGTTCTCCATCTCGCTTAACAGGCGCTGAAAGCACAAGGGGGTCAGGGTGTGGATGCGAGTCAGGCTTCTGATGTTTCTCATGCAATCAGGAAGCGATGCGTCTATTTCGGCCCGAGAAGAACTCGTGTGGCCACTATGCTATATCAGGGTTGCCAGCTCTCACACAACTGGCGTGACACTCACACTTTCAGACTCTCAGTCTCACGCAAGAAATCTTATGGCAAATCTATATTATTCCTCTATAACCTAAAATTAGCTACATCAAAAGCTTTAGGGTAGTTTGCAAAACCTACAGACTATTTAATAAAACTGTTATGTACATGCAAATGCATGTGCATGTGTGCGCAGACTTGTCTTGAAATGGAAATCTCATGCCAGCCAGCTGACCACAGTTGGCAACCCTGCTCTATGGTCAGCAGATGAACTGGCCGCCCACTTTGATCACATTAGACTCTCCGGAAGCAAACATGCCCAATAAATATAAAGTACCTGTCTCTGGGCCAGATGCTCCTTTAAGGTCATACGGGCAAATTTCGAAGAGGTCAGCGTTGCCTGGGCCTGTTCAAGAGCTGCGTGAAGCGTCTTTACCTCACGCTCAAATCGCTCCATGTCCTGTGAGGAAGTAGATACAAACCTTGTTCTCACTTTTGTGTTTCAATTTGGCCCATTTATCCATGCTCTAACTTTCACCAATACTGTATTACGGCCATTGCAGTTATTCCCAATACCGCTACAAATTATCAACGGGTTATCACGTCATGACATTCACGACTCACATCTCAGTGGCAGTGAACAAGATTAGCTGGACATGTTTGAATGTGTTCTTTGAATGTGTCAGAGAACATTAATATCTACACATGGGTATTTTTATGTCTTGTGTGTTGTTCTCAAATTTTGTTTACACAATTTATTTGAGTGGGCACAAATGATATATAATCATATTTTTAATAAATTATGAACCAACTTTAACTAAATGTATTAATAAACCACAAACTAAGTCTGAAATACAAATAAATTAGTGATTATATGATAGTTATTGCTGTTCATTCCACATTTGCTGTAAGCTAGTTATTATGTTAATAATGTGATCTGCTGCTGGTTGCTACTGTATTAATTACCATGTCTATTAGGTCATAAATGAACGTTTTGGTAACTACCGAAGTAACAAATAATACAAAATCTGAATCTCATATTTGTTCATCATTAATCATAATGAATCTTTTATCTCAGGTCGCTACTATTTTTGCTCATTTGTGCTTGAGTAGTAATTGAGTAACTAATATGTTATTAAGGGACCATATTGGGCAGTGTCACCTCCGTTTTCAGTTTTTCAGAAAAGAAAAATTATACTAAAGAAAAAACTTATATTACTTCTTTAAAAATCGAGAGACAACCATTGAAAAACAGATTTGCATTTACTAATAATATTTGTCTTCAACAACAGACAGTTTCTGCTAAGCAGCTGGCCATGCTGACCCTGGAACAAATCTGGGTGATGGCAAATCATTAGGCGATTTTACCCATACTCAACAGAAAGTTGTTTTATTTTATTTAGATTTATAATATATTTCCTTTCAAACTGTTAGATCAGTGTTACCCCATTGGGCCCTCAGGGACCCACAGACATGCAGAATGTGGGCTGTCTGGCAGGGAGCTGGGAGGGAGCAAAAACCTGGACCGTCTGTGGCTCCCTGAGGACCGGATTGAGAAACACTGCGTTAGATAATTGGAGATCCTTGTAGTACCTTGGCTGCATCTTGGAGGTTTTGCAGCCGCGTTTTAATGCTCTGCTGCAGCTCCTCAGTTTGACGACTCAGCTCTGACACCTGCTGGTCCATGGCCTCCGTCTGCAGCACGTCAGACAGCACCTCCGTCTTCTCCTTCATGGAATCCAGGTCTCCTTGGAGCTCCCAAGATTCTCGGAGAACACTCTGCCGGGTAAGAGATTAGGCATACTTGGAATTTACATTTTTAATTGCTCTTCATAATGATAATGGGGATCACATTTATCAATTATCTCTGAAGATATGAGAAATTAGGAATATATTTGTAAATTACATGACATGGGGAATGGGGAATAGGATAGTAAATTCTCCCAGCTGTGATAACCTTCTCTGATCTTGCATTGATTTTCCTCTAAAAATGTTACGCTTGACCCACCTCATAGACCCTAATCTGGTCCTGAAGCTGAGACGCAGAAGCCCAGACGATGGTACTCTTCATGAGTTTCTTGCCTTTGTCTGTCCATCTCAGAATACACTCCAGCATTTCATTAAACTCGTCCAAATGTGTGCCAGCCTAGTAAACACGAAAAAAACAGACAAGGGAAACACAGGATGCTTACATAGTTTTTTTGATGACTCTACCTCTTAACAGACAGCAATTTAATACAGCGAGATCTGGCGTCTCACGTTCTTGAGCTGAGAGATCCGCGTCTCCGCCAGTCGTCTCGTGTGATGGTGAGTCTCGCTCAACTCCATGATGGAATCACAAAGATGTCTGGAGAGAAGGGGGTTCCGCTCTCCAAATTGCTGGATGGCACCATTCAGATTGGACAGGGTCTGGCCACAAATCTCCAGGTCTTCATACAGATCCTAAGAGGTTTACATCTCCAGTTATTTCTTTTAAAGCATGTTATTTCCTGTACTCATTGTATAGGCTCTTAGGAAACCAAGCAGCAAACCATGTGGCTACAACCAAATGCAAACAGCCTGGGGCAGGAAGTTTACTTATGCCTGATGCCTGTTGAGATATTGATCATAATGATTATTGGTATGACACATAGTGGTTCCAGAACCTCAGAATCAGCCACTACCTCAGATTTCCGAGCACTATAGTCTAAAGGTCAATAGTGATCAGGCTCATTAAAGCTAACAGGTGGGCCACATGTGCAAAAGTAACACCTCGGTACAACTAGTCATGTATAGGGCAGCTTCTCTGAATTCTTCTACCCATAAGGCAGTTCTGGAGGCAAAAATAAGTCTTACTTAGTAGGTGGGTATACACAATAAATCAGCCACTGAATGAATATAAAAACATATAATAATGACACTGAAAATCAAAAAGGATGAGAACCACCAGAGATGATACTTCATTTGCGCCTCACGTGTTTCAGTAAGTCTTAGTAATGCCACATATATGATGAAATCATGATCAAGATCATGGATACAAAGATAGTGAGGCTAGCAGCCCACCCTGGCTTCCTCTTTGGCCAGTTCCACGTCCATGGCACGCTCCTTCAGCTTCATGGAGATGACATTCATCCTCTCAGAGACGTCATGGATTCTACAGCTGAAGTCCTCTTGAATGTCCCTTGTTTGTTGAATCTCTCTTTCTTTGGCATGGACCTTAAAATTCACAGAAACTAAATTGGTGGACATGAAATTGAATTGACCCCATAGTCATTGATCTATGATTTTTTATTTTTTTTTTAAATTTAAAAAAATTATTTTGCCAGACATTCCTGGTCTCTGGTATCTGGAAAAATCCTGCGATGAGTATAGGTTCTGTTTCCCAGAACAATAAACTTAAGTGACAGAGGCTTTGTCCATTGCATCAAATGTTTCTGACTTGCATATTTTTGCAAACATGCATCCTATATGTTAAATTATTCAGTGATGCATAATTTTCTGATTGCATGAAGGCGTGTGATCATCTCTGTACCTGATCCTCAATAGACCCCAGAGCCAGTGTCACCTCAGCCAACTGCATAGAGATCTCAGAGGGCAAAATCGTGTACAGGTCCAGGTACTTATTCTGCTGCTGCTCGGCGATCTTCTCGACTTTCTGACGATGGGAAATCAGGTCCGTGTGTACCACCTGTGAATGTTCCCCAGAGCCACCACCCAAAATGAGAGATATACTATTCAGAGACTGAACAGAACTAACAACTATGCAAATACAACACCAAAAGTACAGAAGTGGCTTTCAGCCACTGCACAGACAAAGCAGTCCTCCACAGATGAAGTGCAGAGGACGGAAGAATGTCTTACCTCAAGCTCCGGCAGCAGTGTGTCCATGTCTCTAGATGAGCTGAGCAAGAGATCCAGGGTATCCTGGATCCAGAATTTCACTTGGCTAAGCTCCCTCTCCACTTCCTCTCTCTCCTTCAGCTCTTGTCTGATTTGCCTTCGGCTATCGCGCACCTGCTGCAGGAGCCTATGAACACAAAGCACAACACTAACCAATAAAATTCTGACTACTTATGGCAAATCCTGGAAGTAATCCGAGACAGTACTTAGTACTACTGAGTATGTGGATCTGTCTAGTTATACTGTATCACGTAAAGAATGCCATCACAGTACCTCTCAAAGCTCTCCTGCATTGCTGTAATTTCCTGTAGGCAAGGCAGGTCGTCTTGACTAGCTGCAGGCATGGGCACCTCCAAATCACGGAACAGACTAAGGGCATATTGGCGCTGCAGGGTGAGCGAAGTGTGCTGGTGCTCCACTTCCTGGCTGAAGGAGTCATTGTATTCCAACATAGCTTGTAATGTGGCTTTGGAGGCCTTTTCTACAGACTGTTCTGGAACCCGATTCTGCAAGTCCTCCAAAGCAGCTGCCATCTTTTCCATCTGACAATAATAAACACAGTTCAGATGTATAAAGTAAAATATGGGCATAAGTGCTACTAGGCTACCAAAGTAACGTACAGCAACGAGACATCTGGAATGGTTTGTAGACGGCATACCCTCTCCCTAAAGCTTTTCCAGTTGAGTGCAGTGTCTTCCAGCACCCTTTCCTGCGCCCTTGCCACGCCACGTAGTCGGGTCCAGCGCTGCCACACCATGGTCATGGAGCGGCTAATGGTGGCCTTGCTACCATCGCTACCAACCATCTCCAACTGGGATGCCTGCTCTTCTAAGTCTGTCAACTTCTCATGGAAACCATTGACCAAATCCACTAAGACCTGCAGAAAAAGGGATTATTAGACCAAGGCCATCACAAAAACTCAGAGGTCTTTCATTACCTATAATCCTTTTTACCTTATGGTTCCTTAACTTGTCCTCTGCCTCGTGACATGTAGATGCCTTGGCCGTGGAGAACTCTGTGAGCTGCTTCTCTGCCTCATTCATCATCTCAATCACTGCCTGCCTTGATTCTTGGTACGATTTCCATTGAGCCACACAACTTCCAAGAAAAGGAAGTAGATTTAATGAGGTACAATTACAAAGTAAAGCATTGTCTGTATAAAAAAAACACAGATGAAAGATTTGGAGACATTTTTGTACCTGTGCAGGACGTCCTGGTGGCACTGCAGCTGATCTCGAACTTCCACACCTCTCTGCTGTGCCGACTCCACACTCAGCCTGAGCTGCTCCTTTGTGCTGGAGTTGACAAGATTCTCCAGCTGAGGGGGCAGCGTCTCGAGCTCCTGCAGGCTCCCAAGGAAGTCCTGCTCGCTGGCCATGATGCAGCTCTGCTGCCTGAGGCACTCTTCGTAGTTTTCCACATCCACACCCAGGCTAGCCTGCTGCAGGAAGGCAACGGCGTCCTCCAGCCACTCGCAGGCGTACTGCATTTTGGAGTGGTACTTCTGACACAAGGTAAGCGCTTGCTGAAGAGTAATCTGGAGATCAGGGGAGATGTGAAGCCAGGGTAATAGAAGAATGAAAGATTTTCACACAAGAAAGAATGTGAAAAGGAAAAAAATCAATAAAAGCATAAATTAAAACAATATTATTCATAGAATAATTGGATAGAAAGAAACCTTGCCTGTTTGGTGTTCAGAGCTAGTTGAACATCGGCTTCCAACTTCGCCATCTCCTCCAGACTGGTACTCACATGGGCAGGGACCAGTTCATTTGCACTGGTGTACTTCTGTCTTTCCCTGCTGCTCAGAGCAGCCACAATCCTAATCCTGGACTGTACCTCCTCCTTTACTATCTGTTGTTTCCTGATCTCTTCCTGCACCCTCTCTACTTTGACATCCAGAATAACGGGACAGCCCAGGTCATCCCTGACCTGCTGAAGCCAATCAAGGGTCCTTCTCACTTCTGTCTGAAAGTCTTTGCTCTGGACGTACCTGCTCTCACATTCCATAATAAGCTCAGCCACTGCTGATTGTAAAGACTGTAGCTCCTCTTGCCATAAGACCACCTGTTGTCTGGCAACCTGGTTTGCAGCTTGGTCTACATGAGGGGCAAAGTTGTCCATCTGTTCCATGAGCCTCTTGAGGTGAGATGTGGCTCCCTGTAGACTCCCAGCCAGGGCGTGATAGTTCTTGAGCCTCTCCTCAGCAGACTGGGTCTCTGCATTAACCTTATCAAGCTGCTCCTTAGTGGCCTTCAACTCAGAGTCAAGTTGCAAAGCCATAGCTTTGTGGTCCTCAAATGATTCCAAAGTATCATCTAAATATTCAATTTTTTGCTCAATTTGCCTCTTCAGGCTGTTGCAAAGATTCACAATTAGGATCATTTCATCGGGTCGCCAAGGTTGACCAGTACTACGAAATGCTTCCTTCTTCTGATTTAAATCCACAATATCTGGACCCAAATTAGTCAAATCTTCAAGAAGATCCTTGTAATCACTTTGCAAACTAATAACCTCCTCAGTCATTAGGCCAACTGGCTGCCTACCTAAATTGTTAAATTGTTCCTCAATTCCTTTCAATGTTTTGTATGTTATGTCAATAAAAGTGGCAAATTCCTTTCGCGCGACAATAGCCTGTTGAATTTTTTCTTGCTTGTCTCTTGCCAGGGCCAAAATGCTGTTATACTGCTGTGGGAGAATATTCAGCTTCTCATCAAGGTAACAGTGGTCCACTTCATTGAGAGTTGGCAGTATCTCCTGACCAGATCTTTGGACATTTAGAAGGAGATTTTCATATTCCATAGCTTGATCTAATATGTCCTCATACTTTGTAAGCTGTGAGTACAGCTCGGCATCTCCATTCATTAAATTTATCTCCGGAAAAGTAATAATATCTGCTTGTTTTAACCATTGACATGTTCTTTCCAGATCCAGCTTGAAATATTTCCTGGATACCAGCAGTTTCTCTTGCTCCTGTACTTTCTGACAGCACTTCTGAAGAGCTGTCTCAAAAATGTTCTGTAGCTCCTGCAACTTTGTCAAAATTTCTGCCTTTTCATCTTCTGTGGCATCTTTCATCAAATCCCTCCCTTGGGACCAGAGAGAGGTGAGCTCACTCTGGTAAGCCTTCAAGCTGCTTTGAATGCCTTTACACATCCTGAGTTGCTTGTTGAGATCATCGGGCAGAAGTGCCGTGTGCTCGTCAGCAAATGCCTTCTTCTCGATTTGTTGAACCCAAGTAATAGCTTGACTCACCGCCAACAGGAACTGCGTTCGTTCGGTGAAAGCTTTGCTGAGGTACTTCCTCCTCTGGATCATCTTAATGCTCAGAGATTCCATTTCCACTTGCGTTTCTGAGATTAGCTGCTGAAGTTGCTGCCTTTCACATAAACCCAGGTGGGCTAACACTCTGTCTGCATCTGTCAGGGCCTGAGCCAAGAGCAGCTGCTTAGCCTCTAACTCACTACAGATGCTGAGGTGGTCAAAAAGGAAGCTCTGAGCCAATTCTGGTGGGGGGCTCATCTTCATGGCCTCAGACAGTGCTGGATGCTGCTCCTCTGCCCATTCTCTGACCTCTTTCAGTTTAAACTCCACCTGATTCATGTCTTTTAGAGTACGTGTAGAGTCCTCAATATTCTTTGCTATAAGACTCTCAAGCTGGGCCCAGCGGTTCTCAAAGTGGCCAATTTGTTCCTTAACAAGCTCTTTGTCATCCAGGTTCAAACGATGAATCACTTTGTGCTTGTGCTCTTTTAGATCATTGAGGGTTCCTTTCTGGTCTTCAAGGATGGCCGCCAGGTTCTTCAGTGCTTCCAAGTGTTCAAAAGAACTCTCTGCATCCGTTCTAAAATCCAAGTAGAAGGTTTGATATTCCTACAATTCCTACAAGTAATGCAGTAGTCCTCAATCCTGATCCTGGAGGATCCCCTGCCAGAATGTTTTCATTCCAACGCTGCCTGAATCAGGCTCAGATGGCCCTTAAAAGGTTAATAATGAATTGGAAACAGTGTGGGATGGAATGAAAACATTCTGGTGGGGGTCCTCCCAGAACAGGACTGAGAACCAATGAGGTAATACGTATGCTTTTCTTTATTAAGTAAAATAACACCAAAAACAGGAATAAAATGTTGTTTGAATGAAATATAATGAGTAACACTTTACATTAACTGCACCCTCATAATGCCTTTATAATGCATTCATAGAACATTCAGTACACCTTCATAATGAATTTGTAAAACATTCATTCAAGTATATCTTAACATGTGTTAATAAACATATACATTAATAAACATTATATAATTACAATGCTTGTTATTATTAAGCTGCTAAGGTATGTTAGGATGTTAAGGTATACTTCCATGCGGCTGAATATTCTATGAAAGCATTATGAATGCATTATAAAGGTTCACTGAATGTTCTACAAATGAATTATAATGGCATTATAAAGGTGCAGTTAATGTAAAGTGTAACCATATAACGTATAAAACACAACTAAATTACTATGTACCAACACTCTTGATGAATCCCAAATTACCCAAACACGAGAAAGCCCTGAAAAAACATCCCATTATGTCCCTACCTGGCGAGATTGTCCCACTCTTTGGATACCCGGTCAAACAATACTTCTACGTCGCTGACGCAGTCGTGATAGTCCCTCATCCGCTGTAGATCCTCCTCTCTCTGGTTGAGCATCTGGTTAGTCCGTTGGCACAGCTCTCTCCACGTGTTGTTAAGGTGCCCGATCTCAGCGTGCTCTGAGGTGTCCTGGCCTTCCGTTAGCCTGTTAACGCTCTCTATCATATGGGTGAGGGTGCTTTGCTTAGCTTGCACCTGCTGGCTAAATTCCTGTCCAATGAGAGAAAACCGGAGTGGGAAGGACAATCCAATACAATGTGATATGTTTTTAAACTGAAATAATGGTTGAAGCTGGACCACATTTCAACGCTGTAAGACCCATAAGCAGTTTTGTTTGATCCATAAAATTGTAGATTAACCTTCACATACCTTTGCCTGGGTCAGCATGTTCTGAGCAATCTTCATCTCCAGCTCTGCAGGTCTTCGACTAAAACCCTGCAACTGTTGATCCAGGTCTTGAAAGTGAGCAGATAGCTCAGCTTTCTGCTCTTTGATGTCCCTCCAACCATCTGCCAGGTCCTGACAGCTCAGCATCCGTTCCTCTATCTGTATTACGAGAATCAAAGAGAAATATTTCTTTCTGTGCTGATTAAGGGTCGATATGAATCAGAGACACATGAGGTAAAATGGCCGACTCTTGGAACTGTCACCGTTAGCTTGGTCCGCTGGACTTCTGCTGCTGCCCGTCTCACCATGTCATCAGACAGGTCACACACAGAACACACCAGGTCCAGATACGTGCTAGCCTGTTCCTGCAGGGCTCGAAAGTGCTTCACCTGGACAGGTACAAACCATGTACAAAGCTACACATCACATAATAGGGAGCACAGAAAATGCATGTTCATTCCTGTATTACAGTGTTTCCCGCCAAACCAGGAACATGCGATATTTATCATCATTTAATTGTCTTTCCTCCATCAGCAGAACGATTTGTAACGATTAGCAACAATTACCATAAACCCAAATGCTTTTAGATCTATCTCAGGAAATATTAATAACAAATATGATGATAACTAGGGCTTTATTCAGCAGCATTTTGGGTCACCTGCTTCAGAGCTTCCTGAAGGCTGAAAGTGGGTAGAGTCTTCGGTAGCAGCTCCTTCTGGACAGTGCAGAGCCACGTCTGGCACTGCTGCAGCGTGTCCTGATGGCTTACGTGTTTCTGTAGCTCTCGGTCAAGACTCTGGTACACCTGTAGGAGCATTCAATAGAGAGCAGCGTTTCCCAATCTGGTCCTCAGGGACCCATAGGCGGTCCTTGTTTTTGCTCAAACGTGGACTGTATGTCGGTCCCCGGGGACCAGATTGGGAAACACTGGTAGAGAGAATTAGCAGAAGTGCTCAAAGTAGCCTGTGAACCTTTTCAGATTCAGCTGGTTATTGAGAGAAGCTCTGCATAGCCCATACTGACAGGATGACACTCACACGTTGGGACGTGCTGCAGATGGCAGCATAGCTGTCTCGGGTTCCCTGCTGGTGTGCCTGGACCTGCTGTTGGACCTTGGACTGAAGATGCTCCATGCAGCTGGCAACCAGGTCTTCACCTCTGTCCTTCAGACTGTCCAAGCGCTCCTCAAAGCTTGTGATCTCCTCCATTATTGCCTGTAAAGATGCGCATTTAGAGAAGCCCATCTGAGCAACTGCAAAATGTAGAATGCAGCATTTGCTTTAGTCATGCCTGGATTCCATTAAGCAGGGCTGCCATATTCCAGACCTAGAGAGCCTGTTTGCAAATTTCCCTGCTCAGACACACCTTCTTCAGCTCACCAGCTGATCGTCAGGTTTAGTCGGTGTGTTTGAGCAAATCCACAAACTATGGGGCAGACTGACCCTCCAGGACTGGAACTGAGCAGTCCTGCTTTAAAGGGTATTTATTTAGTTGTCGTAATACAATGATTAGTGTTTTAATCTCAATTCACTGCTTATAACTTGAATAATTAGACAAAGATTGCAGAATAATATTCCAGAAATTACAATCATGTATATCATCAGGTAAGATATCAGTGTAAAGAAGCATTAAAAAAAAGAAAAAGAATGTATACTGCTGGCAGTATAATATAATTATAATATTAATAACAACAACTTTAATTTATATAGCACGCTTCACAGAGGAAATACACAAACAAAAAGTAATAATTACAAATAAAAAAGTGGGGCATCTTGCTTACTGTATGTGTTAACGCATGTATCTGATGTACACATAACCTATTATTTTGTCTACCTATAGGGCACCAACAAACCGCCTATGCAAAGGTGCAAATTGCCAGCACAGAACACAGACAATGCTGCTCTTGTCAATTAAATGCAATTCCGCCTCAGGTTACCGTTGCTGATGCTGTGCCCCCTCGCACCCCTCCCCCCACCGCAAACCCCACACCCCTTGAGAGAAAACATAATCACAAATAATATGACAAAGACAGCATACTAACTCAAACCGTAGTAACAGAACGGACAGGATGACAGTCAATGATTAGAAAAGGACAGGTGGCAGTGACAGGAGAGATGGGACTTGAGCTGAGTATTACTGTGAACACCGATCAAAGCTGCATGACAGAAAACGGCCTTTTCCTACGGAGGTCACCTTGTGTCTGGCCAGCTGCTGAGTTGCTTCCTCTAAGCTACCACAATGCATGGAGTCAGAGTTCACCAGCCTGCTGGACATCTGCAGCAGCCACTTCTCCACCTCCTGCAGCTGGCTGTTATAGGCTTCATGTTCCTTCACCCGTCCAGCCAGACTCTCCACCTGAGCCTGAAACCCAGCACGGTCTTAATGCAGAGTCTACCCCCAACCTTCACTTGCCCCGAAAACACTTGGCCTCCATACCAAGCTCTTACCTGGGCTGAATTGCATAGGTTGTGGTAGTCTATCTGCAGCTTCTCCATCCTCTCACTAATGGTCGGGTCCTGGACACTCTCGAGAAGAGCTTCGCCCTTCTCAATTACACACCTGACAGCTGATTCATGAGACTCCACGGCCTGCTGGATGGTCTGTTCGAAGACAATGAGAGAGAATCCTATAATCCATCCCTATTTCTGGTAGGCGGCATCATCAAGCCCAAACTCGCAGTTGTGAATTGAGGGAACCTCTTGGGCCATCACATTAACACAGAATTAAACATCATGTGACTTTCTAATCTATTCAGCCTTTCCAGTGAGACAACACTGATTACAGATATTTGCACTGTTCTTATTGCTTAGATCAGCGTTTGCAAGCCCGGTCCTCGGGGATCCAGAGACAGTCCAGATTTTTGCTCCCTCCCAGCTCCCAGAAAGGATGTTATTAGCCATGATCAAGGACATTTCATGCTCTGTAGATTGTTATTTGGGAATCATGAGCCTTACACAGAATAGGACACAGTTCCCTGGAACGTTGCATAAACCCACTAAGGACTGAGGAACTAGCACACAGTGTAAAGGTTATTTTTGACATTGTTAGCGCAGGAATCAGCAGGAAAACACAGCAGCACGACCATCAGCAAAGCGGCACCTTGTACTTGGCCAGTTGGGCCTTCTTCTCATAGAGCTCGATCTTAGGCTCCACAGGCGAGTGCAGCAGGGCCTTTGTCTCTTCCAGCCACTGGGCCTGGCCCTTGTACTTATCCAGGAACTCCTTAGACAGCTGAAGGCTCTTCTCCAGCGCCCCATGTTCCGCCCGCAGCATCCCTGTTAGGCCCTCCAGCCTGGACAACTGGGCGTCCACGTCCGCATGCAGCTGTTCTGCCTCCTCCTCCTCCAGGAACTCCATGGCCCTCCCTGTCTTCTCACGTGTGGCCTTCAGGTAGGTGTGTCCCAGCTCCATGTCACTCTGAAGGGCCTGTTTCATACATGGTATTCAAAGTCAACTTTGTTGTTGTTTATTGTTGTGAAATCCAAATAACAAATAACTTTAACAACAACAATGGTGAGTGTCCAACAGATATACCTCCAGTTTTTTCATCTTTCTCTCCATGGCGACACGGTCCACCACGCCAATGCTGACAGCCACGCTTGTGAAGTTCTCCTGCGCTGTACTGAGCCAGTCAGCGAAGGTCCTCAGGACGTTACTAGCCTCCTCGATACTGCACGCCTCCTCCTCCAGCTGCTTGATGGTGTCCTGCACAGCACAGGGACACTTTTCAGTCACAGATCAGCCATATGAGAAATCCAAAACAAATCGTGGTTGATTCATCTGCCGGTGTGGGATGTCATAATAAGAGCGAGAAGAAAATATACGCCTTGACATCTGAAGGGGCTTTAGACGTTTACTTACGGCCAGGTGGAGGACCAGGGCGTGGTAGCGAGAGGTGAGCTGAGCGGCTCGGGTGCTGACGCGGCTGCTGACATGCGTCTCCTCCAGGACCTGTTGGGCCAGGATGCTGAGCCCCTCCACCTCCTCCTGATACACCAGAGCCTCCTCCTGCCAGCCCTACAAAGCACAACACACAGCATGTACACATTGTGCATAAATGTACTGTATACTTACGTCAACAGCATATAAATGTTAACTGAGTCATCAGAGCTAAGATGATTCAAAGTTCACGCCAAGCAGCTGGTAATAAAGCATACTAAGGAAATGACACCATGCTTCATGTGATTCTCTTTTGCCCAGACCTTGAGAATCTGCATTTGGGCCTCCTTGGTCTCCCTGTCAGACCGCCGGCAACTGCGCAGTTGACCTTTGCCCTCCATGGCTTTCAGCCACTTGTCCAAGTGCTGGAATTTCTGTTCTATCTGCCTGAGCTTGGCAAGAGCGCTGTTGAGCTCAGCCCTGGACTCCGTGAGCCGGCCCTGGTATGCCTTCCACTCCTGCTGCTGGGTCTCCAGAACCCGGTCTTCAGTCTGGGGAGCCCCACAGGGGATTACCTGCTCCCGGCTCTCCAAAACTCTGTTCAGCAAGGCCTGACCTTCTGTGCACTGCACCTGTAGCTCCTTGTACATATGACCCAAAACAGCTGACTTCAGACTTCAATGTTCATTAAATACAGAATCACAAAGTGTAACACATATGATGTTTTGTATTACTCGTATTTATGGGAGCCAAGGAACAAAATCCAAGTTCTGACCTGCAGCTTCTGCAAAGTGCTCTCCAGGTTTTCCACATCCCCCTCAAGCTGGGAACAGCTACCTAGTGTCTCCTGCTGCTGTTCCAGCCACTCTTCAAACACCTGCAGGCTTCGCTGGTATTCCTGGTGGGCCAAAACCAGTTCCTCTGCCTTTGTCACTGCAGTCTTGGGTCAAAGAAAGGGGAAACCGAAGGAGAAACGTATATTAGGGTGTCATTAGAGCACAAATTCCCTACCAGACATAATAATCGACACGTAACCCAAACACAAAGAGAAGTAAAACCAGCACGTTGATGTATTAACTGTTTTATTTGTGCTCCCCCTCTGTAAAGCGTCATTAACGCTACCTTGGATTTCTCCTTGATGGCAGCGTAATGATCCTGCAGCTCCTGAACCTCCAGCCTCGTGACGTAGTGCTCCGCCATGCCGGAGCCCTTTTTGCCGATGGTCTCCAGGAGGCTCCCGTGACTCATCACTTCCTCGAAAAGTAGCTGCAGTGGCCACAGAGACAACATGCATTCTTCCTTTACTCACTACTACTCAGTACTCACTTCGGTGGCCACAGAGACAATATGCATTCTTCCTTTACTTACTACTACTCAATACTCACTTTTAGTAAAATGCTTTGACGTTTCAGAATGGAAATACTTAATACTAACGGAGAACGCACATTAATACTAACAGAGAACGCACATCCAGAGGTATACTGTACAAGGTACCTAAATTACTAGAGAAAATATGGTTATAATTACAAAAAAATCCAGTAGTGGATAAGCAGTTATGGAGAATGGATGGATGGATGGATATCATTTAATCAATATAACATGAAGTAAACCTTGGCTTTCCCCAGGTTGGCAGTTTTGTCCCTCATCTCGGAGTGCTGCTTGTCTGAGGTACGCAGGCTCTCCTCCACTCGCTCCATCCAGACCACAAACTGACGTACATCCTCCTGGTAACTGGTCCACTGGGAGAGGGCGCCCTCTAGCTGACTGTATTGGCACATCACAACCAGAGTGTGACTGCTCTGAGACCACATTGTGCCCTAGATTTAGTTACAATTTTCTACAGTCTTAATACCTACAACTTAATACGATCTGCCAAAGGAACACCAAGCAGAGTTTTCATTTTCATATAGAAAGGCTTTGAAACACAGCAATTCCAAGCGTTTAAAAGTTAATTAGCAGTAATATAACAAACTGAACTTTTAACAGCACACCACAGTCAAAATACCACCTGATATCACACTATAATGATCATCCATTCATTAAGTTATGTTTATACTGGCTAATTGCTGAAGCTCAGGGGTGGAGGGAGCGTTGAGGGTTTATTATTGAGTGTTAACCGGGCCGGTCCTCCTTTGCACACCCACCTCTTGCACTGGATGGAGGCAGAGAGCAGGGAGGCCCAGGAGTCCTTTAGGTCCTGGATTTGCTTGCAGAGCGCGGGGATTCCCGCGGGGGAGGTGTTCTTCTGCACCGACTCACCCCGGCCTATCAGCATCTTCAGCTGAATCTCCTTCTCTTGCCAAGCCATTAGCAAGGCCTGAAACAGGCACAGTGTGTCACATTAGCATAGCCAATGAGTTGGAATGATATTGCTAATCAGTCACATAATCAATTAAGCAATTAACAAGTAAAAATCTGGCAACCTGTTTATATAGTTGGGTATAAATACTGTTGACACTCGACCAGCAAACTCTTGATTACCAGTTTAGTAATTTTAGGTATGACACCTTCTGTCTTATCTTGTGTTGCATTAAATTCTATTGCCAGATGTGTATGGGTATGTTTATCTTCACAGTGCAGATCAAGGTGCTGTTCCTACCTCTAGCTTGGCCCTCCTGCTATCCAGCACACTCTTGTCCGCAGTCGGGGTGCAGTAGCTGCAGAGCAGGTGGTCGGTGTCTGCCACCCAGTTCTGCAGCTCTTTAAGGCCCTGTGAGAACAGCTGGTGCTCCGAGACAAGCCTGTCCATGCGGGAAACCTTCTCCTGCCAGACAAGCGTGACACACCCATTCTGTCACCTCGACTGCTAAGAATCCATCATGCAATTTTCAGTTACAAAAATATAACATAGCTAATTCCTTAGTTCACATGGAAACATATTAAAAATGCGTTATTACTAATAAAGAATCACAAATAAAGATTATGCATCAGCTCTGGTAAATACTGTTTTCTTATTGGCCCAGGGTGTCGATTATTTCCAACTGCACAGGTACTTCTGGCAGCTTAATAAGAGCTCTATATTAATGTGTTTTAATGATTTATTAAACATGTTCATACAAAACCCTCTGTGACATTTTACTCAGAAATCAGCAGCCATTCTTATCAGCATGATTTTTCTTGGTTTTCAAAATGCAAGTGTCTGTTGAGTCTGTTGATGGTTTCCATGGTAACAACATACAATACAATTGCAGCTTCCAGTGAGCAGCGTGATCAGACATTCTATCCTTATAGGGACTATATCTTTAAGAGCATTTTGGAACATTGTTAAATATTAGCGGGAAAAAAATCAAGTTGTTATTGGTGCACACCAGAACAGGGTTTAACCCATACTTAACTAATTCCTGTCTCCTACAAAAAGTGGATTCCGGAGAATGTTAGCAGCCATTACTAGAAGCAACTCAAACTGACGGTTACCTTGGTCAAGTTGCTTAATGTCAGGTACTGGGCGGATAGCTGGGACACTCGATGCATGAACCCTTTCCCCGCGGCGTGCCCCTCCCACAGCAGATGAGCTCTCTCTTTCAGTTTGTTCAGCTGCAACTCCTGAGAAGCCAGTTCTTCAATGACAGCCTGCAAAACAAAAAACAAAAAACAAGCTATTAGTGCCTAATCGCATCCCACAAAGTATCAATGCAACTTACAGCAACAATAGCCAGGTCTCAGCTGGGAATGCCAGTTAAATGAAAGATAACAGAGTCAGGCAATGAGCTCCTGCATTCACCTTTGCTAATCATTTAAAATATAAAGCAAACTTCTGCTTTTCCTCACAGTCCAGACTAGATGATCAGAGCTTGATGCTGAGATCCTACAGCCATCTGTTAACCCAACATCTGTCATGTTTTCCAGTCCATTCCCCTTTTTGGTGATGTCAGAATGACCATCTCTTCCATTTGCCCGTCTCACCCTGGTTTATTAAACCTAAAGCCCAAAGATGACCTCCATTCCATCTTCCCATCCATGTGTCACATGAATATGTGGGGAACTTATACAGAGAAAATGGCTGTTTATGACAGCACTTACGTTTATTCACTTGGCAAAAGCTTTAGTCTAAAGTGATATACAAATGAGGTAGGTAATCCATAACAAACACACAATTGTCAAGGAACCAGCTTTGGTACAAGTGCTACTAAGCTAAACATTATCACAAGAAGAATTCAGTTAAGTGACCATAGGTACTACAGTGTTATACCTGAAGCCGTTGCAACTCCTGCTTCTTAGAGGGCAGGTCCTGCAAGCACGTGCTGCTGTCTTGCACTGCTGCCTCCGTCACGTTCAGCCATTCCTGCAGGGGCTCCGCGCTCGCCTCAAAGTCCTTCATCTGAGCCTGCAGGTCCTGGAACACGGACACAGCGGTGTACACACAGCTGGCTGAGCATATGGCATGACGAAATGAAGAGGAGATGGTGGAGGATGGTGGAGGCCTAGTGACCGCAGCAGAAACACACTGCATGGGTAATACAAGGGCGGGGCCCCAGGGACACTGGCTTCAGCTGAAAGCTAATTGGCCCCTTGAGTGCTTCTTCCCCTGTCACTCACCGATTAAAAACACATCATTAGCTAATGATAAGGTTGGTCCCTCTGTATGAATTATAGTCCAGGCCCTCTTAAGCTCCCCACCTTAAAAAAATCCCAAAACCACCCCTAGACATGATCATCTGTACCTGTAAGGCTGTTTCTCTTTGATGCAAGTTGGACATTAGCGCCTTCCAGTCTTTTCTGGCACTGGTCACTTTGGCTCGGACTGTTTCCACTCTGTCTCTGGCTATGATGCTGCCAAGCTGTTCTCCACTGAAGGCCACGGCACTGAGCTTTGTTTGGCCCTGTTCCCTCTCATTCAGGAACTCCTGGAAAAGAATGGTTGGCCAACAGAAGCTGAGAAGCCATGTCACATTAACTGAATAGGAATAAACTGAATGTGAATCTACTTGACTGTGGTAAAATAATATGAAAACTCAATATTAACACGGCGCCCATGTTGCATGTTGAAGTTCTACTTATACTGTATTTGAAAGAGTGCAAAAAACACATCACATTATCATCCTTATATGGAAAAGTACAATAGACATGCTGATCGGGGTCATTTTGGGAGTCTGCTAAAATTTTACCTGGATCTTCTGCAGGGCAGTAGAGACCTCAAGGATGTTCTGGGGCACGTCGAAGCACTTAGCAGTATTGATCTTGGCATTGACCTGCCACTGCTGGAAGTCTTTCAAAGTGGAGCGGAACCTCTGCTCCAGAAGCTTCTCCTTATTCTGGCACTCTTGGGAAGCTTGAAGGCTCAGACTGGTAAAAAGGAAAGCTCTTTACAGCATTACACTACATGCAAATTCAGATCAGTATCCATTAAATCAATGTTGCTCAACCTGGTCCTCGGGGACCTCCAGACAGTCCACGTTTTTGCTCCCTCCCAGCTCCCAGTAAAGAGCTAAAATGTGGACTGTCAGGCGGGCAGCTGGGAGGGAGCAAAAATGTGGACTGTCTGAGGGTCCCAGAAGACCAGGCTGAGAAACACTGCATTAAATCACTGACTTTACATACTTTCCTCACCAAAAACGGAGGCTTGACTCGACAAAGGAGAGCCGTGGCTTTTGGTTACCTGTTGTACTCTTTAATTAGAGCAGACACTCTCTCTAGCTGAGATCCCAGGTCTCTGGAGAAGCGGCAGAGATCGTTTAACCGTAACTTCAAGCTGTCCAGCATGGGCTCCATCTCCTGCAAACCCTCCAGGGTGTCCTAATGGAAAATAAAATAAACCCAAAAGATTACAAACTCACCAGACAGTTCGTAATAAGGGCTGAGACACATTTCTAAAAATGCATTCATCTATGTTTCAAGTCCATTTCCCTAAAATTAAACAATATTAGTAAAATAATATTAAATGAAACAGATAGATGGAAGATGGTGGCACAGGAGGTAGTGCTATCGTTCAGCTACCAGAGGGTTGCAGGTTCGAGCCCTGATTCCTCCTGATCCCATCAAAGTCCTTGCGCAAGACACTGAACCCCTAATTGCTCCCAGTGAGCAGGTTTGTGCCTTGCATGGCAGCCTCTGCCACTGGTGTGTGAACGTGAGGCACATATTGTAAAGCGCTTTGAGTACTCGTAGAAGTAGAAAAGCACTATATAAATGCAGTCCATTTATATTAGACAAACTTTTGAAAGACACTTTTATATAACATTGCATAAAAGTGGGTACAGATGCTCCACACTTTATGATGGTTCTACTTCAAATACTTAGCAATGCCCATTCAGCAGTCATCCAACTTTTATTCTGATCACAAGCAATCTCATACAGTATTTAACAACACAGCACATAATTGGACTTTATTTACTTTTTAGTTACTGGTATTTGTTACAGTAATTATTTAGTTATTTTGTGACAGTAGATATTTATTCACCTGTTTATTTATTATGTCGTATT
Source organism: Mormyrus hasselquistii (assembly GCA_026779605.1). Taxonomy (NCBI): domain Eukaryota; kingdom Metazoa; phylum Chordata; class Actinopteri; order Osteoglossiformes; family Mormyridae; genus Mormyrus; species Mormyrus hasselquistii. Next base: position 17,631,502 of record JAODKE010000028.1, on the reverse strand, counting down.
CATGTTTGGAATATAATCCCATTGTAAGTTGAGGAGCACCTGTATTAGTGGCGTGGTTAATCCTATATACATGTTATATACATGTTATATGAACTACATCAGCCAGGGAGCGTAAAAACAGAGCATACATCTACCTTGGCGATCTGCCAGCCTTGCACTACCTCCTTCTCCCTTTCAGCCTGACTCAGCTTCTGCCTCCAGGCCTGGATCTGGCTGCTCATCTCGCACAGATCCTGCTCCAGCTGCGCAGCCAGCCGGCCGAACTCCTGCTCGGACCTGGAAGCCTGTGCGAGGGCGCCCTCTAGGCAGGCGCGGGCCCGCAGCGCGTCACTGTCCCACTGCTCCCAGGTGGCCAGCAGGGCACGCTCTTCCCGGGCCATGAGCTCGCGGCCCGCCGGCGCCGTGTGCTCCCGCACAGTCGCCCCACGCTGCTCGGCGCGGGTCAGTCGCTCCCTGCCCCGGGGCCGCGAGTCAATTAGCTCCTGCCAGGCAAATTTTATATGGTTATGTATTGATTGTATGTATAATAGTATACCTTAGTAATGGGCAAATGAAGCTTCATGAACCATGAACCACTAGATGGTGGTCTTGGTTTGGGGCATGCTTTGAGCCCATTTATAAACAGAGAGCGCCATCTAGTGGGGTCAGCAGATACAGCAAATGGTTCATGAAGCTTCATTTGGCCATCACTATTATACCTGCATCACAATGAATTCATCATATTTTTGGTTCATTTGAATACAAGGATTCTGATTCTGATTCACTTTCTATGAATACAGACGGATGAATACAGTTCAGCAGGAAAATGCCAATTCAGTTTAAAACTGTCAGCATTATTTTCAATTAACTGTCCTTAAACAATCATCCAGTTACACACATACAGAGCTGGGAAAAAATTAAAACCAGAAACTGTAGAAGTGTGAGGCATAGTATAAACAGCTGTCATGATCATTTTTAAATTACCTTATGACATTATCCTGTACACAAAACAAAACGATTAAAATTGTCCATAGTCAGCCATCATACTTTCTACACCAAAGACGCCAAAGAAATTCCGGAATCCGGATCAGCTGACCTGCACTTTTCCGAGTTTCTTTTGCAGCATCTCCGAGTCCCCTGAGGTGTCGGACCAGCGCTGGAGCTCCTCCTTGGCAGAGGTTAGCCAATCATTGAACTCCCTTACTGCCTCCAGGTACTGCCTGTGCTCCTCCACAAGGTCCTCCATTGCCTTCACCCGCCCCTTCACGATGGGGGTGGGGGGGGGCACGTTTAGGGATTCACAAGGATCAATAGCAAGGGATGCAGACACTGAGCATGGTTACCTTAACTGTGCCGGTGATGTCAGCAAACTGCATGCTGAGCGCTGATCTCGACTGCTCTCCGAAAGCCTGGTCCCCGGTCTTCTTGTGCAGCTCAATGGCCTTCTCCTTTAGCCGTGCCAGCGCCGACGCCTGGCTCTCTACCTCAGCCAGTGTAGTACGGCACCGCTCCAGCTGCAAGGCCTTCTCCTTGGGCCCCGGCTGCAGGGGCAGGAGGGCACCCACATCCTGCTCCACCGACTCCATCCACTGCAACAGCTGGCTCTGGGCCTCCTGGAAGCCGCTCCACTGGGTCACGGTCCACTCCAGGCGGCTGTGGGTGGAGCCAAGCGATGACCGAAAGACCGACATCTGTCATGAGTCCCATGCAGACTATTGGATTATGGGTAAAATTGTACACCTCTGAATAAAACTGTGGCAAGCACCAAACCTGTGGCAGCTCATAGCGGTCATGAGGGTGGTAGCCCAGGTATCCTTCAGCCCCTGCAGCTGGGAATGGATGTTCTTCCTCCCTTCTTCTCCACTGCTCTTCATGGCCTGCTCCCCCTTGCCAATGGCCATGTTCAGCTTCACCTCACCCTCGCCCTTCATCAGTAAGATATCCTGCACAAGCGTAGAAGCCAACTTAGTATGGTCAAGATAGCTAGGAACATATGATTGATAAAACCTAAAATGGCAAAAAAAATTGCTGCATGCTGCAGTTTAGGGTTTGCTGGTTACAGGTACACTATATAGCCAAATGTATGTGGACATCCCTATTAACTAGAATAACTGCCTAGTTCAATCACATCCATTGCAGCAGACAATCACACAATCTGCTGCAACAAACACTACCAATAGAATGGGTAATATTAAAAGCCTTGTTTCCAGCCTGAGAAACTGGCCAAGCTGGTGTCCACGTACTTTTGGCGCTACCAGCAGCTGAAATTCCAGCTGACCTGCACAAGCCCCAGCCTCTTCTCCAAGGTCTCCTTGCATCCAATGGTGGTGTTCAGCGAAACCAGGCGACCCTGTACACCCTTCAGCCAGGTCCAGGTACTCTGCAGCGTCTCCTCAAAGGCCTGGTGTTCCTGCAGGGTCAGCTGACAGCCGCGAAGTCGCTCCCCAGTGCGCCTCAACAGACCCTGGTAGGTTGCTTGCAGCTGTGCAGCCACACGCATCTCGCTGCCATCACCCCTGCCCAACTCACTCAGGGCATGGGACTCCTGTGACAGGAGCTCAAAGGAGTCCCTGTGTGGGGAACCGGTCACAGCCCATAAGATTATCCTTCCATGACCAGATCATGACGTGTCACTACAGGATCTGATTCAACTATAGATTTGAGTTGCCGATCTAAGTCAACCATGTTAAAGTAATAAAGGTCTTTTGACTAGTGACGGGCAAATAAAGCTTCATAAACCATTTGCTGTATTTTCTGACCCCACTAGATTGTGCTCTCTGTTCATAAAAGGGCTCAAAGCATGCCCCAAAACAAATCAAGAGCACCATCTAGTGGGGTCAAAAAAATATAGCAAATGGTTCATGAAGCTTCAATTGCCCTTTAGACCATCTGCTAAACTTACAACCTTACCAATTACACTGCTGACACTGGCAAAGCCCCTCATGGAAACTGGATTTCATGCCCCGCTAGTCCGATCCTCCTGTGTGCCACGCCCCCTCATCTACCCTGTGTGGGTTCCTTATGTTTATCAGCTGTTTCCTGTTGCTGTCATTAGTTCAATGTACTTAGTCTGTGTTTCAGTTTGTTTCCCCAGTATGGTCATTGACGTTGCGTGTGCTTTGATGTCCTGGGTTTTCTAATAAACCCTGTGTTCCCTTATTTTGGCTGGAGCAGAAGGAACAGGAGTTCTCTTATTTCTATGTCACGAGGTGATTTATTGGATCAAGCAGCCGAAGATGAGGGGCGATCCCGTGCTGCAAGCCATTGCGCTTCGAACAAGAGATACACTTGATGAGATATTCCTGCCCAGAGATGCGTACCTTTCGGGGGAGGTGCATGAAAACAATTGGCAGCTGAGAAGCGGAGTGGTGGTGACTAATATGAGGCAGGTAGCTGAGGACTGTGGCTGGCCGTATGGCCTGCTGTCAGAATTACCCGAAGTGCCTCAGACTCCATCAGCAGCTGCAGTGAGCAGAGGGAAAAAGAGGTGGAAGAGTCGAAGATGGGAAGATGCTCCGGAGGTCTTCTTCGAGGCAGTCTTAGTCTCCACTGCCTGCCCTACTGTGTGTCAGGAGGAATCCCTCCCAGTGCTTAATCCAGTGGTGTTCGCACCTGCTACTGCTGGCCCCAACCGTCCACCCGACACTTTGCTGCTCAGATCGGCAGCACCCCCCTTTTTGGGGAAGCGCCTGGCCCTTAAAGGGGCCAGATTTATTGAGGACTCCATCCCGTGGGTCCCCAAGTTCCCAAACCGGGCAGCGCTCACTGCCAAAGTGCGAGCCCTAGCCATGTCTCCTGTCGTTCTTGTGCCGGCGGTTCAAGCTCCGCCCCCCGTCGTTCCTGTGTCAGCGGTTGAAGCTCCGCTCCCTGTCATTCCTGCTTTGTCCCCTGTGGCTCCTGTGTCTGCAGCGCGCCCTGCAACGTCCGAGGTCCCTGCTGCTCTGCCTGAGGTCCCTGCGCCTCTTGATCCTCCACCTCCAGTCTCCCCGGTTCCTGATCCTCCACCTCCAGTACCCCCAGTTCCTGATCCCGACCCTCCGTCTCCAGTTCCCCCGGTTCTTGCTCCCAACCCTCCATCTCCAGTTCCCACGGTTGCAGACTCAGCTGCCATGGCCCCAGCCCATGTCCCTGAGGAGGTCCCTGACTGTCAGACCACTGCTCCTCCCTCCATAGTGACGTTGGAGGAGCTCAAGTAGGACCCCTCAGGGATCTCACTGACATTCCCTGTGACTCCTCCAACATCACCACCACCACCTTCACAGCAGGGTAGATCCCGGCCAGGCCCCTGCCTCTCAGTCTCCCGGAAACAGATAGGACACCTGCGCCGGGGTGGGGTCCCGCCCGCCCTGCCCCCTGGCTCGCCTTCGGTCCTCCTAGCTGCAGCTCGGCGATCGCCTGCAGGTCCTCCGGCTTTGGCTTGCCAGTTGCCTGCGGTCCCCCTGACTTTGGCTCGGGGGTCGCCTGCAGTTCTGCTTGTAGCATCTCGCCGGCCAGCTGTGGTCCCGCCTCCAACGCCTCGTCAGTCGCCTGCAGGTCCCCCATCTTTGGCTCGGCGGTCGCCTACACCTTAGCCAGTGGCAGCTGCGCCTTCGCCTCTCCTTCGACGTTCCCTCCAGCTCCTCTCTTGCGCTCACCGAGGGTCCTATTGGCTCCGGCCTCGCGGTGTCCTGCTGTCCCTGCGGCTTCCACCCCTCGCTTGTCAGAGTTCCCTCCAGCTCTCCGTTTCCCCCTGCCCTTCAGTCTGTGCCTTTTGGTCCCTTTGTGCCCTCTATGTTTGCTCCCCATCCCTCTGTGCTTTTGTTCCCTTCCGTACCCTTTGTGCCTCCTGTGGGTGTGTTCCCTGGTGCTGTTCCTCCTCTGTCCCCTTTCGTGTTTCCGTCATTGTATCTGTCTGTGTTCCCTGTGGTTTGTCGTTTGTCGGTCGGTCGAGTCGGTCTCTTTGTGCCTGTTCTGTGTGTCTGTGCTGTTCCCCGTCGTGCGTTAATGGTCTTGCTTTTGTTTTTCAGGTCCTGTGTCCCCGGTCCCATTCCTCACTCCCCTTAGGCGTGCCCACAGTGCGCGCCATTAGCGGGGGTAATGTCATGCTCTGCTTATCCTACCCTTTCGTTGGCCACGCCCCCTCATCTATCCCGTGTGGCTTCCCCATGTTCATCAGCTGTTTCTCATGGTTGTGTTAAGTACTGTGTATTTCAGTCCGCTTGAGTATGTTTCCCCAGTCCAGTCATTGACATTGAATCTGCTTTGATGTCCTGTGTTTCCCAATAAACCCTGCATTCCCTTATTTTGGACTTGAGTTCATGTTTCCGCACTCCGTGTCTCCCCGAGTCGTGACACTGGACATATTTTTCTTGGACATACATGTTTTTTTTGTATTTAGCTTGCTTTTAGTTAGTTTTCAGTTTTAGTTATTTTTAGTTAGTTTTAAGTTGCTCTTGAATATGGCTTTCAACACTGGCGTACGCATGACTGACATCCATGGTTGACTCAGATCCCATAGCGAAAATCTAGGCTGCTTCTGTAAACCTTAGAGGATGATTTTGAGAATACCTCTCCTTGAGCAGTCCTTTGTGGAATTGCTCCATGCGCTGCAGCTCCGCCGTCCTCTCAGTGACGCTCTGCGGCTTTGGCCCCTGCACCTCCGCGCTCAGCTCCTGTTCCATCTGCTCCAGCCACCTTCGCAGCTTCTTCACATGGGTCTCGAACCTGGACGACACAAATCCACATGTTTACGTTCAGTTGCCCTGGCGTACCCTTTACCAAAAGCTCTTAACCTCCTGAGATGCAGAAATTCATAATGAATTGTTTTAGCTTATATTTCTCATATAATACATGCTACTTTATTAAATCCTGTTCCTCCTTAAAGATGGCAATTACAGCTTTAGGTTGACCGCACACATGTGAGGGGGTGTGCTTTTTACCATCCCAACACTTCATTTAAATTTAAAAATCAAAAAAGTTTTTCCTTGAATCTCAGGGCGTTAATTACTCTTGGAACAGCATTCAATGAGTAAAACAGGCAAAAACTAAGTTTCTTGGTGTAAAATAAGGGCCATATCACTGCTGGATCGTTTTTGAGTCTCAAACTAAGTTCCTTAACCACTGTTACCCTGGGGAGGATTAACGTCTCTGGGGGTCCTAGGCTTACATGGCTAGGGGGGGCATCCAAGTAGAGCCCTTGAGCTATTTTTTAGAGCTGACAGTGAAACAATTAAAAATGACGCGACGTCAATAACGTGCTAATGTTCATGTGGGGTTAGGATTAGGGGGGTGGGAGATGGGGGTGTCACAAAGGCAGTCCATCGGAGAGATTTAATAAGCCCATTTAATTTTTCTGGAGGCAGGTCTGGGCCCCTCTGCTGGCTGGGACTCCAGGCTACAGTATATCTTACGACAGCCTAAGCTTTAATCTGCTCCTTTCAACACATACTCTGCATGTACTTCTCTGACATTCAAGATGGACAGAAAAGAAAGAGTGACACTAAGCAGTAGCACCCCCCTCTGCCTCTCACCCGCTCAGCTGGGCGGCAGCCTCCTCCAGCAGCTGCTGGTTCTGCCGGCACCGCTCCATGAAGCCGTCCCAGTCCCGCTGGCTGGAGGAGAGGTGCTGCTGCACCTGCCCCACGCTAACCTTTGGGAGGTGCAACAGGAGCTTCTCGCCCTCCTCGCACACCTTTGTCATACGAGCCTTGCCCTCTTCCTCATGCTCAAGCGCCACCTACAGGACACAGACAGAAGCAACAGCACCACTTTTTCTATTTTTCTGGAATTTTCTGTGAAACCAACATCAATACGGGCACATTAAACTGTGTGTTATTCAAAATAGTCCTCTCAAATTATTCTCAGATCACACACAAGCTTTTTTTTTACAAAAAAACATAAAATGATTGTGTTCATCCTGGGAAAACACCTTGAGCTTCTGAAGCTTGTTCTCAATGGTGCTGGAGTCTCCAGACTGATCAGAGCATTCCCTCACACCATAGTCCAGGTCGGAGAGCCACTCATGGAATTCCTGAACAAGGTCTGGACAGGGAAGTAAAACAGACTTTCAGAGCACGTGGCTGTATCTTAATCGATAAGTGGATTCACTTCAGAAGGACAGTCGTGGGAGTTTTATTTACACAAAAATGTTCTGAAAAATGACCAGTCACATTGTAGAGGAGGTGGGTCCAAGCAATTTGAGGAGGTGGGACCAACCAATCAGATGTCTTGGTCCTACCTCCTGTAGTTGTTTGGACCCACCTCCTCTACAATCTGATTGGTTATCTCTCTAAATTGTTTTTTGGTCTGTCCTCAGAACATTATTGTGTGATTAAAACTCCCACAAGCAAATGCATTACATAAAACAGCTAGTTGTTTCTAATGTGATATATATTTTTGCAGACAAATGTATAAAGTGATTATATTTTTTATGAAACCAAAAAATTGGCAATGTTTTTACTGAATCAAGGGAGCATCCACGACTATCTGTAAGCACTGTACCATGCCAAACTTGGGCTGCCACTAGTGACTATTTTACATCATTTCATTTACATAGTGACATTAGAGGAAAACCAGGAAAACGATTTTGTTAAAATATTCAAAAAAAAAGATTGATTTAAAATATTTTCAGCGTCAACATCATCAAACTTGTCACCTAATTACGGCAGCCCTACCCCAAGCTAAAACAGAACATATGTAGAACATTGAGTACTCAGGAGTACTGAGCAGTTCCTGGCATCTCCTCACCACTGAAGTGTAGCTGCAGGCTGTTCTGCAGGGAGCCCAGGGCTTTGTTGGAAAGCTGCTGGACAGCTTTGTACTTTTTGATGAGCTCAGTCAGTGTGGCTCCCAGCTTGGCCAGCTCCTCCGAGGGGTATTTCCTGCAGAGGTTGTTGAGGTTCTCCCGCATGGAGTCGATGCTGCCCTGCTGATTCAGCAACTCCTTCTGCACCTCCTGCCGCACACACGGGACAGCAAATTTATATATAGTGTTCTTAGCTAACCCAATGCTGATCATCTCAGTAATATAAATGCACCTTAACCAAGTGACTTGGTTGTCTTGTTTCAAAAACTGAAGAAACTGGTGAAGTTGAACTCACAGTAGAATCCAACTATTTTTGTTACAACCTTGTACAGTACCAGTCAAAAGTCTGGACACACCTGTGTTTAATGCATGTGTCTCTATTTTAGCTGTTATTCACCTCTTAGGCCTTGAGGCAATAAAGTAATACATGTCAAATATTGCAACGAACAAGACAAGTGTTCAACAGCTTAGAATTTTCCTCAAATTTTAGACTTGTCAAAATGAATACCTCCCTCACTTTGATGACATCATTTGTAGACTCTTGGCATTCTTTCTACCAGATTCCACATGGAGGCACCTGGAATGCATCTCCAACAGTCCTGGAGGAGTTTCTACAAGTTCTGGGCACAAGTTGGCTACCTTACTCTTACTCTTCAACCCAACTCATCCCAAACCAGCTCTATAGGGTTTAGGTTAGGGATTCTGAGGGCCAGGTCATCTGTGACAGCACTCCATCTCTCTGCTTGTTCATAAGGTAATTCTTAGTACATAACCACAAGGTGTGCTTAGGGTTGTTGTCCTGTTTTCAGAGGTGTGCCTAGACTTCTGACTGGTGCTGTACAGTACGTCATCCTTTATGTACATTTCACATCTTGATTTCACTGAGGCAGAATGACATTCTATTACCTACCTTCACTTTACAGATGTCCTCTGTGTTTGCCCCTTGTTGCGATTTCAACAGCGAGTGCTCTACATTCTTCAGCCACTCTGCCATCTGGGACACGAAATCTTCCAGCTGCTGCTTCTGGAAGCGGAAGTCACTGAGAGTAGTTTTCACCTGTTCAGATACCTCCTGGGCCTGGATAATCTTCTTCTTCAGGTCAGTGTCCATGACCTAACATTGGCAACACAAAAAAAGTTCATGCTTACACAAAGCAGCCATCTCACTGTCATGCTTCAAAATACCCCAAAAAAGCTCAAAACAGTTGAAGTCCCATTATGCAGACCCTATTTCCTGGATCTACCTGTAGTTCTGTTGGGGTCTCTTGGCTCTTCATTAGCTGTCTAAGCTCCAACACTTTTCCGTGCAGAACTTTAAGCTTCTCTTCATTCTTCTCCACCTCAGCCTGCAGATAAAAACCTTGGCTTTCATGCATATTAAATAAGATAACAGAATAAGATGAAACTTTATTGAATCCCATGTCTTTGTCCAGCAACAGAAGAAATGCACCATATAGACAAAAGCACTGCGACATCTGCCCATTGCACCAACAGAACCTTTTATGACGTCCCATTCTAAATCCATAGGCAGCAACACAGAATTGGTTCCCCCTTTGTAGCTATAACAGCTGCCACTCTTCTGGGAAAGCTTTCCACAAGATACTGGAGTGTGATTATGTGAATTTTTGCCCATTCATCCATAATGGCTGGCTTTTGACAATTTTTGACAATTCTATGCTTCCAATTTTGTGGGAACAGTTTAGGGAAGATCCTTTTCTCAAAGCAAGATCCATAAAGACATAGTTGGGTGAGTTTGGTGTGGAAGAACTTGATTAGCACACGCAGAGCCCTAACCTCAACTCATTTAACACCTTTGTGAACTACAGTCAGTGTTGGGCATTTCAGGACCAGAAACTACAAATCCAGACCAAGATTTTGATTCTACTAACCAGGTGAGTACTCTGACACTTTGACTCTTTATGCTCAACTACAGTAGTTGGTATAAACAAAATCTTGGACTGGATTTGTAGATTCCGGACCTGAAATGTCCAACACGACTACAATGGAGATCAACATCAGTGTCTCACCTCATAAATGTTCTTGTGGACAAATGGGCAAAAATTCCCACAAAAGAAAACAATAATAAAACAAAAATAGGTAATGAATTAAATAATAAATAAGAAAAACTGCAAAAGAATACACCACTACACATACAATAACATGTTCAGGGACCTTTTGGTATATGTTCACTCACAAATCTATTGTTTCAATGCAAGCCAAGTGAACAAGTGTGAAAATTAAAGTTTATATTGGTGAACAGATGTGTCAAGAACCCAACCTGAAACTCGGTGAGCCGTCCCTCCATCCTTTGGCTGTTGTTAAGGTCAATCAGGCTCTCGCTGAGCTCAGCCACAGAGCTGTGGGCCCAGCCATCTACCTCCTCGTTGATCTTCAATACTTCCTCCCACAGCATCAAGCTACGGTTGAGTCGATCAATGTTGTCTTCAATCCTTTCTGACAGCTGTGGGATAGGAAGACACATTCGGCTTTTCTGTGCTCTCTGTCAGCGAGCATGACAAGAAAAACATGCAGGTTAGACAGTGCGGATATTAGATGTGCATTAAACAGCAGAGCCCCTGTTTGCAAGCATTCTATATGTCTTCTATGATATTAAACCTCTGGAGGCGGCGATTGCGCCCATGGGATCAAACAGAAATGTTACCCATCCGTTTAAATAAATCAAAGTTAAAAAAAAAAAAACAGACCAAGGGTCTTCGATTTCAGTATCTGAATCACTAAGCAGCGCTAATCGATCACTCATTTGCAAATAGCGCTCTTCATAAGATAATGACACGATAATCTGATATTCGTTATTGGGTCAAGTAAACATGAAAACACTCAGTTTGACTCCCATAAACAAGAACACATGCCTGGGTTGTGTTTACACTGACTGGCGTGCTACAACCTTTTATTTTGTGCTGTCGGGTAGTTTTCACTGAAGAAATACAATAAAAATACATCTCTGCTGTGCTACTCTGAAACCATTATTGCTTTTGTTGATGCACATCTAGAGCAACATAATAGTAACGTTCCCTTACATCCAGCCACTGGTCCACAATGGCGTCCATGTCCTTCTTCACCAGCTGCGCCTCACACTCAGGGATCTTATTGAGTTCATTCAGCAGCCGCTTTCCCGTGCCGGTGAACTGGTCCAGCCCCTCCTGGCTGTTCGTCATCTCCGTCTTCACTGCATCGTGCTTTGGAAGATGAATGGTGAGTAAATATGTTGAAATGACCAGTTGAGTAAAATATATAACCAAACCAATCAAATGACAATCCTCACTATAACATACCTGAAGCCAATACAGGAAACACTGATTATTATATGAGTTTTCAAATAAGAGAACAGTCAGTCTGATATTCTCTATACACTGAGGTAATTCGGTAGAGTTTAGCCCAATCTACAGTTAGTCCAAATTGCTGCTGCGTGGTTTTTAACTTGTACAAAGAAGAGGGATGTGATAACTCTAGTCCTGGCCTTCCTCCATTGGCTACCACTTCAGTACAGGTCTCAGTTTAAGGTTATATGATTCGTTTGTAAAGCCCCGCATGGGTTAAGCTCCTCCTTATATCACCACATACTGCATCAAGATCGTCGAGATCTCTGACCAGCTTCTTTTGTCCAGTCCAAAGTCCCAGTTGAGAACAAAGGGTGACGTGCATTTGCAGACGTAGCACCAAAGCTTTGGAATAACTTACCACTGTACATTAGGTGTTCTTCAGTTTTAGTCTTTAAATCTACACTTAAAACTCTCCTGTTTTCATTAGCACTTAAGGAGACTTAAATGTGCTACAGAGAAGATTGTGTATCAGAGTGTGTTTTATGCTGGCCTTGTGCCTTATTATCATGCTTTGATTTTATCAAATCAAATCTGACTTGGCTTAAAACATATATATAACTGAGAAAAATCAATTACACAATCAAAAATTATGTTACTTTTACATTCACGGGATTGTTTAAAATATAATAGAATTGACTGAACACAATCACCTTTCTGCTTACAGTTTATTGTGTTATCTCTTCATAATTTTATCATGAACTACGTTCTCCCATTGAAAGGAGAACATCTCTGAACGGCTGCTTCAGGAACAGAATTGTAAACCCAAGCTCACCCGGGAGAGGGCTCTTCTGATGTCATCTTGGTCCTTGACAGCAACCTTCATCTCAGCCACGCTTTCCGCGTTGTCCAGGATAGCGCTAATAGACGACCTCATGTTCTGGAAATCCCTCGTGAGGTCCACCATGGCGGTACATTGCTCCTGGCTACACAAACGGAACATCTCTGTGAATGAAAGTTGCGTCCCTTGAAGGGACACAAAAACCAGCAGGGAGTCTTGCAGAATAACACAAAGGGCACTGATTTAAATCCCAGGAGGGACTCAACCTGCCCCACTAAAATATTCAGTGAATGTCTTACATGTTTGCTTAAAAAGGCGACTATGCTACATATTGGAGCATAATTTGGAATATACCTGTAGTGTGATGCCAAACAAGTTTGTGATCATTGCTGATACATTTTTCGGTAACACTTTACTTTAAAGCAGTCATCTGTAAAGCACTGTACCTTTGTAGTGCATCATAAGGCGCAGTATAAGAATTAATAAAGCATTACAGCACCTTCTACTGACTGTTATAAAACATTATAGTGTTGATTATAATACTTCATTAGCTCCAGTGAAGCTCTCATTTATAATGCACAATAGATACCTTCATAATGCATTAGAATGGTCGGTATAAGAATTAAAGATGCTTTGTACTGCAATATGAAGGTATCTATAGTGCATTATAGATGAGAGCTTCATAAGGCATTCATTATGCATATTAAACACATATATAATGTGTCATGGTTTTTTATAACTATCTTTAGCCATTTTTATAATCCTTTGTGAATACAATATAATGTTATGAACGTAGATATGGCATTCATAGAAAATTACCAAATTTTGTATATTAATGAAAGCATGCTTTAAATGGGGGGTGTATATAGTTACATTTACATGTTTAGCAGGTGCTTTGCCCAAAGTGACATACAGTGAGGCAAATAGCACATTTCAAACATTCACGTTGTCAAGGACGCAACTAGGCATAAAGGCAGTTAGGCTGAGCTTACAATGAATGTCCAAGTGTAAGCAGTTACTGGAGCAGGTCGCAACACAAACAGCAACACAACTGCACATAATTAACAAAGTAAGAACCTAATAAGACCATGCAATGGCTAGTAAAACAAACAAAAGAGCTTTCAAAGAACAGCCAGGTAATAAAGGAAGCACAACACTCCCCAATGGGAAATCAAACCCTGTTCTCCCAAATGACAAGCAGGGATGCTAACCGCTATGCTAACACGCAACGAAAGATGGGTAAGAGCATCTCACTGATCTTTCCCATGGAGGGTGCTGGTAAGCTAAAGACCCACCCATCTGCAATGAGCCTCTGGGTGGCCTCCCAGGTAGCTTCCAGGAGGCCGATGTCCCTCTGGGCCTCCACTACCAGCTCGGAGTCCCTCTGGGCCAGCTGTCGGCCCTTTTCCTTCAGCCACTGCTCCTCATGCTTGTGGGACAGCAGCTCATTTTCCAGCTGGTTGAAAAAGCGCAACCTACAGGTGATAAATAAGAGACCTTGATAAGAAAGTCCACATTGTTAGTAGACCTCATCAATTCTTCTCACTGTGAGTGAGATTGTCAATAAAATGGTGACTCAATGATTAGAAGTACCTCTGTTGCAGGGCCAGTAGGCTTGGTTCTCCCAGAACCTGATGGTCAGCCTTTTCCTCAATGTCTTCCACACTTTTGAGCAGCTGTTCCTTACGCTGCCTGAAGGTAGCCCAGAGTGCGCTCAGAGCCTCAGCCTCACTCTGCTTGGTGCCCAGGAGGTTCTGCACAGCTTCCAGCTCCAAGCTGAGGGTGTCCGCCAGCACCCGGCAGGAGGTCCTTTGCTCCTCCCGGCAGAGGTGGTAGCGGGCTTTGCAGAGGCTCCCGTCCAGGCTGACTGCTAGCGCCTCCAGACGCCCGATGTCGGGAACAATGGCCTTTAGCTCCTGCTGCAGCTCGTGAACCTTGCCCTGGTCCCAGGCTCCAGCACTTTCTACTGTCTGCCTCAGCCCGAGTAGCACGTTGGCAGCCACACTTTGGGTTTGCAGGAAAGCCTCAAGCTTCTCCAGGCCATCACGTCGGTGGCCCACCAGTTGCTGGGCCTCCAGGAAGGGTTGGAAGCAGTCTTCCAGGCGACCCTGAAGCAACTGTAGGTCACCAGGTTCACAGGACAAGGAGAGAGTGTCCACAAACTTCTGTAGCTCCTTCATCTCATTGGCCTGTCTCTGCAGAGAGGCTGTCCTTTCCTGACAAAGACTCAGAGTCAGTCTTCAATGATAAAGGCAGGTAGATAAAGGAGGTAAGAACACTCGATGACCATGTTCTGACATACCTTTACCAGAGTGGCAACTGGCTGTAGGTCTGTGATGTTGACCTGGGACTCAGAATAGAGGCCAGTGAGGAAGTTCTCGCTCCACTGGGAGAAGGACAGAAGAGCTTGGTCAAACTGCTTCACTTGGTCCATGTGGACCTGCAGCTGCTGAATCCTATGAAGGAAGAGCAAGTGAAGTACACTTCTTTACCAAATAGAAGTGTATCCAAACTCCTGTGCAAAGCAGTAAAGAGTCAATCAAGTAAGGCCAACTAGAGAAGGGTTAGATCTCAGATGCAGGAATATTATTTGGTCATGTTATGTTAAGGTTATGGGTGTACCCTAGTCAAACCCCTGACCTTTGAGGTAAAGCCTTCTTCTGCAACCTCATTCTGTTCCCCAAATGGTCTAGTTCCTCTGCCAGCTCCTTCACTCTCCCCTCCGGTGCAGTAGGGTACAGGGATTCGCTCAGGCTCAACAGGATGTCATAAATCGCCTCATGGGACAAAACTTCACACTGCAGGTCCTATATAGCAAAGTTAAGATTCAGCAAAAGAGATCTCAAAAATCTAGGTCTGAACTATACTTCATCAAAAAAAATAAATAAATGTGACGAAACAAGGATTAAAACCTAGTCGGCTACCTTCAAGTGCAGAAGCTCGCTTTGAAGTTTGGCTGTATCTACTGGAAGGCATTGGGACTCTGAGCTACAGAGAGTCTCGCATCCATCCAGCCAGGACAGGAAGCTAGAGAACTCTTTCTCAAACCTGAAGAACACACACAGTGGGGTGCCATCAGGACTAGTGAACCCTATTGGTGATACAGGCAGCCTCCTAGGGTGTCGACTTCTGAGGAGGCATCGACACCCCCCCAACAGCATGCATTGTCCTGTCCAAAGTGAAACTGGGAAGTGCAAATAAGTAGGGTGGGAGCATCAGTGGAGCTTGCTAAAGGCACCATAGAGGCTTTGTCCAGCACTGTGTGCCTTTATTTACATGCTTAGCAACCTCACCCAGAAGCTTCCCCATTTATATACGCACCATAAATGCATTAGTTAATGCAAATCGCATTATCACGCAGCCCATTCAATTACCAGTAGAGATGGGCAAATGAAGGTTCATGAACCATTTGCTGTATTTCTTGATGCCACTAGATGGTGCTCTTGGTTTATTTTGGGGCATGCTTTGAGTGCACCATCTAGTGGGGTCAGAAAATGCAGCAAATGGTTTATGAACCTTCATTTGGCCATCATTAATTAACACATCATTAATGCCATCATTAATTAACACATCATTAATGTCATCATTAATTAACACATCATTAATGCCATCATTAATTAACACATCATTAATGCCATCATTAATTAACACAACAGCAGAGGCTAACACTTATTGTTCCCCTCGTTTTTTTCCTCCATGTCTTACTTCTGCCAGAGAGAGAGAAGGCCTTCCAGCCGGCCCTGCTTCTCCTTGGCTTGTTGGAGGGCCTGTTCGTAAGCCTGCTGGAGAGCAGTCACGTCCCCCTCAGCCCGATCCCGCTCGCTGAGCCTGTTCGCTGTGGCAGACAGCGATAGGATGGTACCCTTCAGCTGCTCCAGGGCCTGGGTCATATCCTGCAGTGACCATGCACACAAACACATACACACACAGGCTTGTACTGTAAGTATATCTTTATTAGGGCTCTCAATTCATTTCTATGGAGAAAACTCTAATCCCAACATGATGATCTTAACCCCTGCACAGCCCTAACCTTAATCATAAGTAACCAAACAAAATACAACACTTTTGGCATTTTTACTTTTTTGATTGCATTCACAGATCTTTCTGTGGACATGAAAAATGGTCCCCAAAATATCAAAATAATAGGTTTTTATCATATTGTGGGGAACATTTGGTCCCCACAATGTAATATAAACCTAATCCACACACACAGCCAAACGCCGGCACAATTTCAGTCTGCGCTATGGCTGTGTACCAGCAGCTACATCTTTAGGGGTTATTAGGACATTATAACAGCAGCTGTATCACAATAATAGTTGTACCATATGTTCCTGAAGCGTTTTGTAGGTCTCAGATGAGGAAGTACAACATTTAATAGGATGGTCCATTTTTTCACTCAGTTCGCCAATAGAAGACTTCACCTTAGACATAAAAATGTAACAAGGGACAGGTGAGGGTAATAATCAAGCACTAAAAAAACATCGAACATGAATACACATGTGGCTAGAATGATTAATTAACAAATAGTTACTTAAGGTTCAAACATGTCTGTTGTGTCATACCTGCTCCAGATTGGTAATGAACCTCTGAAGGTGGGTGGAGCTCTCCTCCAGCCGGCCAATCAGTTGCTCCACACTCTCCCCTAGCTCCTCCCAGTACCTGCCAGCTTGAGTCAGCCGAGCCTTGATGCGGGCTGCCTCCCCTGATGACACGAAACTCCCAAGCGCCTGAGACTCCGCCTCCAGCCAGGGCAACGTTTCACTTCTTTGCTTCAGCTCTATGTGCACAGACTGCAACAAGACGCAAGGCCACCATTAAACCCAGATATAATCTACTACCAGCCTTAAAACACGACACAACGATAACAAAGCGTTCACAAAATCCCTTTGCATACTTATACATGTTGTCTAGCATCAAACACACAATTTACATCTAAGAAATGGTAAATTAAGTTATATGCATTTTAATCATCAAGAAAAACAGCAGTTGTTTACCTTCACAGTGTCGATCTGTTGCTTAAGTGGCGCGGAAGACGTGGTAAGAGCGTCCAGTATCTTTTCTTTTTGTGAAATCCATGTGGAAAATGCCTCAAACGTGTTAATGAATTCCTCCCACCTGGATTTCAGTCCCTCCAGATGTTTAACACTGAAAAAGATGAAAAAATCCACCTTGAATGGCCAGCCCTGCATGAGGCTAACATGAGTCCAAGAACAGAAGTTTTACAAAATGAAAATGCCGCACTGCAGTTCTAAATTCAACGAAAAGGGGGAGCTATTACTCTTTCTTGAGGCCAGCTTCCACACGGTCCACTTGCTCACTGGCAGAGCGGGCTTGCTGCTGAAGTAGGGATAGGTTGTTTGGGCCAAGCTGGATCTCTGCTGCCCTCTTCAGGAGGGTGTCTACCAGCGCGGCCTGCATCCCACACAGTTTGGACAGCTCCTGCATACAGCCATTGACCAAAAGAAGAAATCAGTAAAATGACTGCACTTCTTCACCACATCAAGGAACAAAATGATCAAGTGTCAAGGTTAAGATCATAGGCCAATAGCCTAATGGTTGTGGGTTCCAGTCCTAGGATGGGCATGCCATACCTCTGAGTAGATACCTGGATCATTGCAGACTCACCCTAGACTGTTCCAACTCTGTTGACAAGCTCTCTGTGCTACTGAATATGGGTCCCCTGTCCAGAATGGGATAGGCCTTGTTCACAAAGTCTATGACCCCCCTGCGCTGGTCTTCAAATTCCTGCCACGCGTCCAGTGTCACCTGTTGATAAAGGTACACAAACGATAACACAAACACTCATGCCTGCACATACAGGTGACAGGCCCTGGGGGGACGATGCCCAGGTACCTGTAGATTGTGCTCCTGCGCCTCTATGGTGTGGTCCATGGTGCTGAGCGTGACCTCCAGCTTCTGCAGATCCGGCTGCAGGGAGGAGCTCAGCCCCCGCTCCCCCTGAAGCTGCTGGCCACGCAGGATCTGCTGCTGCATGTCTCTCCTCTTCCCCCGCAGACGTTTCAGCTGTTGCTGTGGAGTCCAGTGAGCATGTATGGTTTTACCCCACAGACTGGATGCACGGGTGCACAATGAGATTAAGCAAGCAGCAGGAGCGAGGCATGTCTCTCTTAATGCCCAGAGGCCACATTCAAGTCGGGCTGTATACGGGGGTGGGGCCACAGGGATTCTGAGCCCAGCTGAAAGCTCATTGGCCTCCAGAGTGCCTCCCTCCCCTGTCACTCATCGGTTAAAAAAATATCATTGGCTAATGATAAGGTTGGCCCCTCTGTATGTTTTATGGCCCCTCTTATGCCCCCCCCCCCCCCCACCTTGAAAAACCTTAGAATCACCCCTTCATTCATGGAGGGAGGGAGAAACAGCAATCCATCTTCCTTACCCTCTACACCAGGGCTAGTCAACTCCATTCCAAATCAAGGCCTTGTTTTCAGTTCTCCCAGGTAGTTAGTTTAATAATTACTGATTCTGAATGGTCAGAGGCTTCACACCTGGCTCACCGGTGAAGGAAGGCTAGAAAATCAGCAGAGCTCGGCCCTTGAGGAACGTGAGTTGAATAGCCCTGCTCTACACGCATGTCTTAATAGAGCATCAGGTTACAATTAATGACTGAGTTGCAATTTGTACTTCTAGAAGTAGATTAGCTTGGAGTCATTTGAAGTAACTGTCGTAAATAAAGGCACTCCCATTGATTGCTCCTTTTATAATCAAAATATTGGGTGTCAACTAACAGGTGGAGTCTAACAGTGAGTAATAGTTTATACTAGATGTATACTAACAGAAGTCTATGGTGAGTAATAGTTTATACTAGATGTATACTAACATAAGTCTAATGGTGAGTTATAGTTCATACTGGATGTATGTTAAGAAGAGGAGTCTAACAGTGAGTAACAATACCTGATGTATGAGAAGTAAATGTTGGGCCTCTCTCACACTCTCCGAGTCCAGGATTTTACAGGCCTCCACCTGTGCCTCTTGCTGAGCCTGCAGCAGCTCTCCCAGAGAACCCCGTACCTCCTCCTGGAACTGCACACAGTCCTCCACCGCCAACACCACCTTCTCACACTAGGAGACAGAGGCATTTCCCTTCCGTCACACATTTCAGTCCACATGGGTCCATAATCATATCAGAAAGCAACAGTCTCAAGGAGGATACAACGTGAGTGTGAGTATCAGGATCCGTCCCTGTCGCATCTGTTTCCCTGTTTGACCAGCAGGTGTCGCTGGCCATCCTATTTTGTGTTCCCCTAGTCTTGTGTGCTTCACAGGTCCTACTGTGTTCCCCTGTTCCTTAGGCTGCCATGCGGCCAAATGGATTGAATGTGCAGCAGAGAACCTTAGCATCTCCTGGCGTTGAGGGTGTGAGGCGGGCAAAGGTCCAGCGTCAACTTTATTAGATATTTTGAGTTTTATTCACCTTGATTAATTAATTGTCCTTGTATATCGTATAGCTTACATCTTTTTGTTTTTGTGTCTTTGGTTCTGGTTATCACCGTCTGTGTGAGATCTTCTATTATGTTTCACTTATGTTCCCACTATCTCCTATATTGCTCTAGTCCCTAGTGTTACCGGCCCTAGTTCCTAGTGTTACCGGCCCTAGTCCCTAGTGTTACTGACCCTAGTCCCTAGTGTTACTGGCCCTAGTTCCTAGTGTTACTGACCCTTGTCCCTAGTGTTACTGGCCCTAGTTCCTAGTGTTACTGGCCCTAGTCCCTAGTGTTATTGACCCTAGTCCCTAGTGTTACCGACCCTAGTTCCTAGTGTTACTGACCCTTGTCCCTTGTGTTACTGGCCCTAGTTCCTAGTGTTACTGGCCCTAGTCCCTAGTGTATTGTTATATCCTCACCTTTCCTTTGTTACCTACTTTCCCAGTGGTTGGTTGTCAGTGACCCACACCTGCTCCTTGTCTTGCCTCATTGGCTGTGTATAGAGTTGCCTGCTTGGGTCATGTTCTTTGGGTGGTCATTCTAGCTGTCGATGCTCTGTGTTTGATTGGTCCTTGACATCTTATGTACCTGTGGTTTTCTCAAATGTGTTTAGTGTTATAGTCTAGGTTGTAGTTTTCCACCTGCCCCAGTTTCATCCCCTATGGTCTGTTTTGTAAGTTGTTTAGCCTTTAAAATCCCTGTCTTTGTAAGCTGTAATGTGGATCATCTGTCACACCCTGCCATCAGAGTATGACACTGAAAATATCAGGGAGGAGACCAACTTGGTCATTTTCATGGCAACAAGTTTTGGGACCTGTGACTTAAATAGACCTGGAAAGGCTCATTGAGGTGTGAACATTGATAAAATGTAATTTTGGGTGGCATGGTTACCTCAGTCAATGAAGAGAGGAGGCCCTTGAGGTCAGAGGACAGCTGGCTGAGAGCAGCAACCTGTTTCTTGGCCTCATTCTCGGCACAGACCTCTACCAGGGCAGCCAGGCGGGTCTTGAGCCAGCTAAGATTCCCCTCCTGGTTCTCCGCTTCATGTCGAAGCTCCTACAACAGCAGTAGGGAAAGTCCCTCAGGTCATCTGCTGTGGGGGCTCCCTACATCTCACCAATCAGTCATCCATCACAGAGTGCTGAGTATTCACCTGAATCGTGGATTTCACCTGCCCGAACTTTCCGGGACTGCTGGCGTCATTCCTGAGCAGCCGTAGCCGGCTTTCCTTAGACGAGACCCATGACGAGAGCTGGGAAAACCTAGAGGATGGTGACATAGAAGGGCAGTCAAACAAGCACAAAACATCAAATAGAGCTAATACAGTGACATGAACAAAATGTGACCCACTCCAACTAATTACAGACTAAGTCACATTTTACATATAAAAATACAATACAAAATACATTATATTTATTAATATTTTGTATTATATTATATTATAATATAAAAAAATATAAAGAAATATTATATTTCTTTTTTTTTTTCCCTCTCCACCTGGTGATTAATGTCTGTTATTATTGTTTCTGTATCCTCCCCTTTTATGTTTTTTGTTTTTTTTTTTCCACGGTATTAGGACGGGTGGGTTCGGAGCAGCCACCCTGTGTACACTTGAATTTAATGTAAAATAAAGTTGTCCTCCGAAGAGGGGGGGAGGTGGTGGGCAGAGGAAAAAAAAAAAAAAAAAAAAGGAAAAAACACAAGGGCAGGAACAAGAATGGGCAAAAGGGGAAAATAAAAAAATCAA